>PVJN01019177.1:0-37775 GCA_004026805.1 Lasiurus borealis | reverse complement strand
TGGGACACACCCCTAGCCTTTAGGCAGGAAATAACAAAACAGAAATTAACATGAAACAAACAGGTAGAGGCTGCTTCAGCTAACAATGTTTTCATCTAAACAGTGAGTAATTAGCTCTGACCTTTCAGAGCAGTTAAGGTTGACCAGCCTTCTGGCCTCCTGTTTACATCCATTTAGTGAGAACAATGTTTGGTTTCCGGCAGGAAACCACATCATTGGGATAATATCCCTTCCAAGAACATAAGGGTTTTCCTCTCTGCCAGTAGGTGGTGTTAACTCAGTAAAACCAAATTAAAACAATCAACTAACCATATAGTGAGCACCTACTTCCCCATTTGTAAAGTGGGGGTAGTAAAAACATCTACCTCATAGGGGGATTGTGAGGACTAGTTAGTGTGTATAAAGTACTCAGAACAGTGTCTGACAAATAGTGTGTAATGTATAGCATTAGCTATTATTATAAGGATGCTCACTGTTCTTATTCTCCCCCTGAGTCTGAAACAAATTGAGAAGAAAATAGAGGAACCAAAAAGATGGATGACAAAATGTCACCTTTATTACTAATAAAAGCTACTTAGAGAATACGGTATAGATGTGTAGCCACAGTGGACTTCCTTGCCAACTCATTGACACAGTGTATAGTCCCTTGCATGGCCAAGAGCAGACCAGAGTGTGCTCCTCTATGGACCAACAGTCAAGAGAGAAAGAGAGGAAAGTGTGAAACTGAGAATATCCATTGCTCTTTCCAAAGGCTCCAATCAGGGAAGTCCCTGGCCCTCATGGGGTGGACTGTGTGAGGAGCGACAGAGAAGCTAGAGTGCTCCCTTCATCCTTTTCCTTCCTGGGAAGTGCCGTGAAAATTTTCTCTGGACTCTGGGAAGATAAGGAGTAGGGAAGAAACATTTCAACTTAATAAACCATAATACAAGGGAAATTTATTGGATGTTTCCAAAGTGCTGGGTTCTGTGAAAGTACTTCGTTAGCTCTTTTGATTTTCAGAATGATCCTAAGAAGTATTTATCCACATGTTGCAGGTGAAGAACCTGAGTCTCAGAGACTTGAACTTGGCCCATATCACCCAGCTAGGAAGTATTTGGGTAGATATTTGAAGATGCTAAGTCTATCTGGCATCAGCACCCATCTCCTGGACAGCAGGATGTATTGCTTCCCTACCTAAAAGTCCTCAGAGCCCGCTGGCTCTGCTGTGGTGGGCTTTGAGTTTTCTTTCTCTCTTGATTCCTAGGTTGCACTGGCTTCCGCCTCCGGCCTGTGGCTGGCCTGCTTTCCTCTCGGGATTTCCTGGGCGGCCTGGCCTTCCGAGTCTTCCACTGCACCCAGTACATCAGACATGGGTCCAAGCCCATGTATACACCTGAACCGTGAGTATCACCCTCCCTCCACCAGTTGGCAGCAACAGTGTATGCCACCTCTCCCTAATCTGGGAATGAGGTTTGGTTTATTTGTGGACGCATCCATAGAACAAGTTTCCTGGATTGTTGGATGCTAAGAGAAAAACTCATCGCTTCTGCGGATTTTCTCTGTTCAAATAGACCATACTAATTGGAGGTGGTGACATCTTTTGAACCAAAGATCGAGACCTTCTCTGACCAGGGGAATAAGAGTTCACATTCAAATGCCAAAAGGGTTGTAGGAATCAGAGCTATAAAATCCCAAATGGGAACAGGAAAAAGAGATGGCAAGCTATCTCAACACCTCTGAAATACATGCCTACATGATACTATGCTTTCTTTGCCTAAATTGTGTTTTGACTAGAAGTAGAGAATAGGTGGCTACTATGCTGCTTATTTTTGCATTTAACTATCTCCTTAGGCAGCTAGAACTTATGTAATTTATACAAAAAGTCAACAGGACACCCAAAATGGTCTTTCTCTTCCTAAAAAATTTATTACTATAAATCAGAAAAGACCTGTTCTTAATGGGCCTGGCACATAAATCAATGTAAGTTCTCTTTCTTGATTGACTGCTGCCCACTTTAGAATAAGAGAGGAACAATTCTGTTAAAAATTATTTTTTATTGCTTGTAGAGATAACTGAGCACATTGTACCTGCCCAGGAATGTCAAAGCCAAGTTGAGGTCTTGGGATGGGAAGTATTCGTGATCCACAGCTCACTCAGGTGTCTGGGGGAATTCCAACAAAAATATTGACTTTTCTGCACCCCACAGGGCATATACCTAAGTCCCCTCTGTCTGCTCTGTCCTGTCCCTTACTTTTCTTTCCCTCCTTCCTTTTCTCTTGTACTCTGCCTCACCTGATCTCAAGATTTATACACCACTTATTCTTGGAACTGAGGGCATAAGCCTGAAGGAAATCTTTTCTTCTTACCCATTTCTTATGTAGAAAGACTGAGTCAGGGTTGCTTGTAACCATTATTTACTCCCAAGCTCTATGTTTTCTGTCTTTCAGTGACATCTGCCATGAGCTGTTGGGACATGTGCCCTTGTTTTCAGATCGCAGTTTTGCCCAGTTTTCCCAGGTGAGGAATGAATCACTTTAGCCTTCTAGCCTCATGTCTTTGGAAGGTACAGTCTGTGCTACCACCTGAGATGGGTGTATGGTCCTATGGCGATACCCATTCTAGACACATTTGATTTGTGAATCCCTCATCCTCTAAATTATATTGTTGAATTTGCTAATATCACTTGTCCTACCAGGTATAGTATAATAGCCCTTTATCCATGAAAAACCTCTCTGATTCCCAAGTTTAAGTGACCTTACCTTGTCAAGCATTCATTTGGTATATTTTTTCATTGAGTAAGATGACATTTGCCAAGAATCCAATGCCAAGAGCCCTACTCAGAGTTGTTAAAAAAAAAAAATAAGCCAAATGTTTTTTCATTATCATCAAAACAGCAGGCTAGACCTATAACTGATGACCACGTTCAAAAAACGCTTTGGGGATCAGTGAAGGCATAAGCCTGAAAGAATTAATTCCTTTATTCCCATCAATTTCTTATGTAGAAATATGTGAACCACATTTATTAACCAAAAATAATGCTCTCCAGGCTTTGAGAGGTGGCCTAGAAACATCAATGGATCATGAGATTGTTGAATGACAATGCATGCATAGGTCCTACCATGCCAATCACATGTGTGACCTGAGAAAAGTTGTCTTGCCAGGCCACCCTGTTCTTCAAATATGTATCACTAAAAAGCCCCCCTGCCACACACACACACACACACACACACACACACACACACACACAGAGAGATCAAATGGAATGACTCATGAACAAATACTGGACCAAGCATGAATTTCAGAGTAATGGGATTGTGTGTGAATTTTATAAGCAACTGGTTGACAGAAGAGGCTACCACTTAATATATAAAACAAATGAACAAACAAAAAAGCTGAATTAATCACGTGCTAAATTAGGAAAAACTGTACTTGTAAGAAACAGACTTCCCCAAACAATGAAAACTTGCTTTTATGTAGGGTTCTGGAAAATGTGGATTCAGAGATTGTTGGACATTAAAAAGTGCTTAAGGATTGGTTGAACCTTAACTGTGGAAGTGTTATGACTGGACTGAAGTTACTGCTGATAGGCTGACTTTCAGAAGTGTGTTCATCGCTGCCCAGTGCCACTGCTCATTTTGGAAGCTTTAAAAGTGGGATTGTTGCTATGGCCAAAGATAAATCAGTTTTCTTATCAGAATAGAACTTTTTGTTCTTACCTTCAGAAGTTATTAAGGAGCTAAGTAACAACCTTAAGCCATTTCCATTTTGGAGACCTCTATAGATGAGTGGATAATTACCTGAGCAGACTGTCCAACTTATGAGGGAAGGTGGAGGTGAGGGGGTGTATGCATGCATGCATATGAGTATAACCAATGGACACAAATCGAGGATGTGTGAGGAAGGATATGTGCTGGGGATTAGTAGTGGTTGGGGAGAGGTCAATGGGGAAAAAGAAGGCTATGTAATACATTAAACAATAAAAAACTTGAATTTAAAAAAAGAGAGAGATGGAAGCTCTGGGCCATGAGCGTCACATGGCTTTAACTTTGACCAGGACAGTCCTAAGGCGGAGAAACATTCTGAAGCTTCCCTAAGCACATCCATTTTTAATCTAAAGTCATGATTTGCTTTTTGCTAGAGTAAAAGATGAGATGGGGATGGAACACAGGAAAATCTTGGGACCCCTTCTGCTAGGCAAACTCACAAAGACTGGCCACAAGTAGAACAGGGTGCCATTTTGATCTTGGATTTATCAATGGCTCTTGATAGATTTAGAACTCTGGCATGTCTGGAACAGTGATACAGAAGGGGCAAAAGAGTAGATACAGGCTAAGCCAGTATCTAAATTTGGTTCATTCTAACTAGACAGCATTTTCTCAGCATGTAATCTGGACCAGGTGCTGCATTTGGCCTAGACAGGAATACGGGGATGAAGACCATGTAACCTCTTGTTTCATTGTGGGCCCAATTCTTAGTCCTTCTCTCTAACTGCATTAATTTCTTGGTTATATAACCCAATTTCATGGCTTTAAATACCAGCTCTAACTTGATGGTAAACACATTTATATCTCCACTCAGACTTTAATCCTGAAACTTAGACTTACATATCCAGCCATCTACTCAATATCCCCACTTGGCTGTCTAATAGACATCTCTATTCATCCTGTCCCAAAATGAATTCTTGATCTTCCTGATCAAACCTTCTCTATCCACAGCTCTCCCTATATTATTTCATGGCAACTCCATCCTTTGTTTCTCAAATCAAAAGCACTTAGGGACATCATTGCCTTTTTTTTCTTACATACTTACAACAAATCTTTCGGAAAATTCTAAGGGCTTACTTTCAAAATATATGTAGAATATTTTTATTTTCCATCATAATTCACTGCTACAACTTGGTCTTAGCCACTAGCATTTCTCACCTGGTAACTGCAGTAGCCTTGTAACTGGCCTCTACTCTACCCTTGACCTCCTATAGTCTATTCTCACAGAGAAGCCAGAGTGAATCTTTGAAGACATAAATCAAATCTTGCCACTTCTCTGCTCAAAGCACTGTAATGCCTCCCCATTTTACTGAGAGGACAATCTTAAGCCACAGATAGAAAGATCCTACTGGATGGGGCTCCAGATTCCTCTTTGATATCATCTGTCACTCTCCCCATCCTCTTACTCTGCTCTAAGCTCGCTAGCCCCTCTCTATTCCTTGAACCAAACTGAATTACTCACTCAAAAGTAAACACCATGAGATAAAGGATCTTTATTAATTTTGTATGTTTCCAGAAGGACACAATGTTTTTGCGTACAGTAGGAAAGGCAAATACACACTCACTGATACAAGGCAGACTGAAGCAAATGCTGCAACCAGAGACCAAAAGACAGCTAGAGAAGTTTTGCAGTTGAAGCTGTGACGAGAAGTGGTTTATGACATTTCAGACTCTCTATCTATCTATCCCTGGATGGATGTCTAGCACTTGTCCTGTGGTTTCTTCAGGATATACGATTAAGACTCATCTAGTGTCTCAGGAATGTCCCACTTCTGCTGCAGAAGAATAATTACTAAATTGGAATCAAGAAATGAAGCTTTAGACACAAAGTGCTGTATAACCTTGAGAATGCCATCTCCATTTTCTATGCCACAGTTTTCTCATCTGTAACACAAATACAAAGGGCCAGCTAGAAAATGGTTTGCCCCACTCTAGAGATCTGTGTTTCTGTGATGTGTGGTTAAGGAAGACTTGACAGAACAATCAGGATCTCTCTGAACTCTTCTGAAGACATCTAGCCAACCATTACCTTTTGTGGTCAAGTACATTTATCTTTAACTGAGGATAAAGGTTGAAAGTAGGCAGATCCTGTCATGCCAATGACTCTGTTTTTTCATAATTACAGGAAATCGGTCTTGCCTCTTTGGGTGCACCTGATGAGTACATTGAGAAACTCGCCACGGTAAATTCTGTCTTTCTGTGGTGGGTAGTGGAAGTGTTATGGGTTACAGCCCACAGGTCTCTGAAGCTTTGATTTCCCCCTGAAAGCCAGGTCATTTAGGAAGAGAATCAGAATGGGCTGGTTTACATTTGCACAAGTGTAATTTTGCACTTGGATTTCTCCTTGGTGGTTAGATTTTGAAATCAGCTGCATGCAGATGTTGATATGTGATTCTAAACAGAGTGCTTTGAAAATATCAATAAGCTGTAATAATTACCCTTGAGATTTCTCCAGCATAAAGTATGTGTGCATGTGTAAGCAATGGTTGATAGAGGGAGGGGGGTCATTCAGAAATTCCAAGTTTAGCACAGATGAGGGGATGGCCCTTCACTGATTCTATCACCCTCCAATCTCCTGCCTCCCCCTGCTGAGCCTGATGGGATTGCCTGGCAAATTCAAACAGCATAAAGGTAGCATGTCATTCTAGTTGCTTCCATGAAGAAGGAAGCAAAAGGGGTGGAGAAGTTCCTGTTCTAGAGAGAAGAATTTGTTAGGGGTATATTTTTGGGCCCCTCAATACTCTCTCCCTCTGTCACTGCTTCCTGTCTCATCTTACATTCAGCCAACTGTTGATTCAACAGATGATTGGTTAGAGTGAGACACAAGAGACAGAGAGGTGACCTCATGTCATGTTGATTCAGAGAACAAACCTGCACAAACTCTCACCTGGGCAGTTGGTCCTTGATTGTGGGGCATCTGCTGCCTTTACCTCCCATGGGGTGTGCTCTCAACTTGACTTTCCATTCCAGATTTACTGGTTTACTGTGGAGTTTGGGCTCTGCAAGCAAGGAGACTCCATAAAGGCATATGGCGCTGGGCTCCTGTCATCCTTTGGTGAATTACAGGTATGACTCTAACAGGAACTAACAAAAGATTTGAAAGTGGTGGAAACAGCTGACCATTCTTCTTTTTATTGGTGCTATGAAAACCCCATTTACATTCATATTGTGATTCAACCAAGGGGATTAACCTGAATAGATTGCTGCCTTAGTAGTTATGATCTGATCATGAGTGTGGGGGTTAATTTAACTGTAAGTTCACAGATCTCCAGGACAGAGGGGCCTCCTGATTCCAAGGTTGAACTGTGCCTACAGATGTATGAAAACACGTGCCAGCAAATGTGGTTGGCTCCCTCATCTGTTGCTCACCTTATTTGAAAATGGTT
Organism: Lasiurus borealis; assembly: GCA_004026805.1. NCBI lineage: Eukaryota > Metazoa > Chordata > Mammalia > Chiroptera > Vespertilionidae > Lasiurus > Lasiurus borealis. The sequence continues at coordinate 30,646 of PVJN01019177.1, read as the reverse complement.
GCAGTGCCATACTTATTTCTATCTTGACTGTAGGTTTTAGATGGACTCTACAGGGTAGAATATAGCAGATACAAAATAGTTCAGTTTACTGAATTTGGGCTGTGGTGTGGAAGGAATGCAGGTGAGATGGGAGAAAGCACACAAATGGACTGTGAGGTGCAGCAGGGACCAATGGCCCTGATTTAACTGTGAATGTTTTCCACTCGATGTTTGCAGTACTGCTTGTCGGACAAGCCCATACTCCTCCCGCTGGAGCTAGAGAAGACAGCCATCCAGGAGTACACGATCACAGAGTTCCAGCCCCTGTATTACGTGGCCGAGAGTTTTAATGATGCCAAGGAGAAAGTAAGGTGAGGTGGCAACTAAGGCAGGTCAGCAGCTCTTGGGACCTCCTTACTTGCTCTAGTGCCACTGATCGGTGGGTGGTTGGCCATGAGGTGGACTCCAATGGCCATAGCAATAGTGTGCAGCAGACAGAGCCTCCCACCCTTGTCCCTTCCCACCCTCTGCTGGGAGGGGTTCCTTCATGAGACCCTGTTTCACAGCTTATTGTCCTCGCATGCCAATCCCTGCAGACTACCTGGCCACCTGATCCTTGTTCAATAGCTACTAAATCCACAGATTGAACCCTCCTGTGTACAGAGTAGACACAGAAGTCTCTCCACCAAATCAGTCCTTGAAATCTTATAAACTGTGTTCACTTTATTCTCCTAGACACCTACAGAGCTCACTCCCTGACCTCCTTCAAATCTTCACCCACATTTAACCTTCTTTGTGCCTCTTTCTCTAATGAACTTATTTAAAATCACTACTCAGCCAGACCCCAGCACTACTTACCCCCTCCTATGACTTATTTGTCTGTTTCCTACTTATTAACGCCTACTATACTGTATTATAGGATTTAGGATCCATGAGGATAAAGATTTTGTTATTTCTGTTTTCTAATTGTGTGAACCTCTTTCCACATCCCGCATGATCTAGGGTTCCCGGTTCAGGGTTCGGGTTCTGAAGGAGGCCGCACACAAATGAAAAGAGAGACTAGAAAATATTAATTTGGCGATATTGGGGGGCCAGGCGGGAGCCTTCCTCTAGTGGAAAGGACTACCCTTTGCTCTGGCTTTTTTCTTCCTTTTATTAAGGCTCTGGGACACACCCATAGCCTTTAGGCAGGAAATTCCAAGAACAGAAATTAGCATGAAACAAATAGGTAGAGGCTGCTTCAGCTAACAATGTTTCAATTAAACAGTGAGTGGTTAGCTCTGACCTTTCAGAGCAATTAAGGTTGACCAGCCTTCTGGTCTCCTGTTCACATCCATTTAATGAGAACAATGTTTGGTTTCTGGCACTATTCTTCCCCAACCCTTAGAACATTGCATGACACATAGTAGGCACTCAACAAGTAATTAGCAAATGAATCAAACTCAGGACATGAGTGAGCCCAGGAATTCCAACTCTGGAACTTGGATATCTAACCACTGTGCTCCACCGGACTCAATAAACTCCCTTATACAGTGGTACCTCGAGATACAAGTGCCCTAACATACGAGATTTTGAGATATGAGCCTTCGAGGGAGCGATTTTTGCTTTAAAATACGAGCAACATTTGAGATAGGAGTAATCTCGAGGATCGTCCGGCTGCACACGACCCACCAGTTTACCTCAACTCGAGCATCTCATAGTTTCTCACGCCTCAAGGTTACAGAACGAATTAAACTCGTATCTCGAGGTACCACTGTAATTGTTTTCTCATTATGCAGCTACTTTCACCAGAAGCCAACTTAGAAATATCATTTGTGATACCTTTGCATTTTATAGATCATTTTGAAATAGCTTGTTAATTACATTGCTTAATGTGTAGTCCTCCCAGACCTAGGAGTAATAAAGAAGAAACAGGCCTACTGAAGAGTCAGACTACCTTGGTCTTTTCAGCTTCACAATATATTGCCAGTATGACCTTGGTAGACACTTAGCTGCAAGCCTCAGTTTTCTCATCTGTAAAATGGGGAAAATAATAGTACCTTCCTGCTAGAATTTTTATGAAAATTAAAATAAGAGTGAGAATTATAAAGACTATAAAATAGTAAGAACTTAACATAGTTCTTGGTACAGGGGAGGCACTGGAGCCATGTTAAATTTTACTCATAATGGAGTGTTTTCTTCAACTCTTGAGAGCTGTATTCCCTCCTCTCACTGATTGCCAAGCTTGTTTATTTCTATAACACTCTGTAGCTGGATTCTACTTACTATTTTAATTTAATTTAATTATTTTATTTATTTTATTTTATTTATTATTTTATTTTATTATTTTATTTTATTTTATTTTACTTTAATGAGAATTTGGGCCATATTGTAATCTGCTTTTATTGTAAGCTGCCTCTGTCTTTTTGGAAAGTAAATATGACCAAATAAATATGTGCCTACATGTGTTTATATAGTCACATAGACACATAAACAGCAAAGGGTTCCTAAGAGGACTTCACTAAAACTCCATCACATGTCTCGGCCTGGCATCTAAACCCTCTGTTCTAGTGTTTTCTGTGTTACTAATAGCCAAGTGAAAGGCCATTGAAAAATCTTTCAGAAATACCTTTTCCCCAAATGGTGCCCTTCACTCAGATCTATTGCTTTGGTTTCAGAAACTTTGCTGCTACAATCCCACGGCCCTTCTCAGTTCGTTATGACCCATACACCCAAAGGATTGAGGTCTTGGACAATACCCAGCAAATTAAGATTTTGGCTGACTCCATCAATAGTAAGTAACATACTTTGAGGCCACTCTCTTTTCCAGAAATCAAGAGTTGTGTTTTCTTATCTTCATAACAGAAACAGTAAGAAAGTTATTAAATTTCTTGCCATGTTCTTAAGAAGATTAAAATAAGAATGAGAATTATAAAGACTATAGAACAGTAAGAACATAGTTCTTGGTACAGGGGAAGCACTAGAGCCAGGCTAATTTTAACTCATAACCGGAGTGTTTTCTTCAATTTTTGAGAGCTGAATTCCCCTCCTTGCACTGATTGCCAATCATCTCAGAGCTTGATAAGAACATGGCGTGAATGGGAGTGGCTCCATCAGACCTTCTTAGTCCAGTGCTCTAGGCTGAGTTATCTACTTAGACTGAGCATTCTCAAGCCTAGTTTGCATCAGAATCACTTGGGGTGATAATTAAAAATGAATAGTCATGGGTCTTAGCCTCAGACTACATTCACTAAATATGTGGTGAGGCTTGAGAGTTTATTTGTAATAAGCTCCCGGATGATTCTGACACAGGAGGTTTGTATGAACCACCCTTTAAGGTTCAATGGCTGAGCTTCTTGCAAGCATCAGTGGATGGTCATATAAAAGAGAAACAGAACAGCTGGTGATTTTACCAGGGGAGAAAACTGTTAACTCATTTCCTGAGAAGCAGTCTATGGAAAGAGGAAGCCAATTACATTAACAGCTCTCTTACTTTGTACAACTTGAAACTACCTAAGCCACGATTGCCCAAATTCTATCACTGTGAGCTCCATGAGGGTTGGGCTGCATCCCAATGATTTCCTAGTGCTTTACACATTGTGGACACTTAAAAGGTATGTGTTCATGATATGAATGGCTCATCTATTTTTTTTTGTAGGTGAAGTTGGAATCCTTTGCAATGCCCTCCAGAAAATAAAGTGAAGCCATGGACAGAACCCTGTCTGTCAACTGAGAATCTGTTGATAGAAATGCAACTACTTCTTTTATTTTACCTGAGAAAATCTGAAAATCAAATCTTAATTAGAAATGACAGCCTTAAATCACTTTTTTGAACAAGGGGAAGGAGCAACAAATAAGTCTTAAATAATCTGAAATGACAGAATATCAATAGATACCCCAAAGCATAATGGTGGATCTTTTGGGGTCATCTTTTGATTTTGAGACAATAATCGCATACTCTCAACTGAGTTAAAATGAATAATGTAACTTTACATCAAAGTTAATTAATCTGTGACCTGCTTCATTCAAGTTTCATATTTACCATAGAGAATTCCTAAGGGAGTATGTATCACTCAATGTAAAACACAAGCCTGTGATCAGAATTGAACTTTGGGGTTTAAAATAAATCTTAGCCTACAAAAATAATTTTCTATTTCATTAAACTTTGATTCTAATAACTACTTTATTGCATTGCCTATAAAGATTTTCTTTAATTCAGAACCCTATTAAAATAGTTAGAAACATTAAAGTTCATAGTATAATAATCAAAACATTTCTGTATGTTTTATTGTGACCATAAATACGGCTGTGGAAGATAATATAATTCTCCACCTAACCCCTACAACTTGCAGCATCATTTTCCAGTACTTGTAAAGCAGGACAAATTAGTCCCTCTATTATGGATGTGATAAGAAAGCATCCTGTTCTTTTAAGAGTACTGCTCTGTCATCACTCATTAAAGAATTGAGAAAATATCACCAAAATTAGTCATTAGCTGTATAGTTTGTAGAAGAGAGAATAAACAAATACACAATGATTAACAATGCAGTTTATTGCACTTTCTTGAATCCTCAGTAAAAAAACAAATATTTATTTGATCAGCTACTTCCTTGCAAGTTAATTAATAGGACCAGGCTCATTAAAATGATTATGGGGGGAGGTAATGGGACAGGGCTTCTGTGGCCCACCATGTTGAGCTGATTTAGCAGGTCCTTGTTTCCATCTATGCACCATCCCACTCCTCAACCTCCTTTTCTCTTCCACCCTGGGGCTCTCTGATCTAAAAGGAAGAGTCTTTCATTTTGCAGTCCTCTCTCAGAATTTGCTCAGATGGAACCACACACAAAAGCTCCATTTTAAGAAACTCAAACCTCAGCATTCCAAAAAATCCAGTTTCTATTTGGTGAATTTAAAAGCTCCATCTCCTGGACACTCAGGCTAGGGCAGTGGGTGTTAAGCCAGTCCCAGTATTAGCCTTCCCTGGATTTACCAGGAGTAAAGATTAAAATGGCCGTATGCCTTAGAAGCCCTCATCTGGTGCTTTTCCACCTACATCTGGAGTTGGGGCAGAGGAGGGATCTGGAGGAGACATAGATTATGGCAGAGGGAAGGGTGAGAAGCATCAAAATAGCTAAAGTCTTTAAGTCTAAAGCAGGAGGTGACACTGAGGGAGAACATGAAAAGAAACTTTCAGATTCGCCCAGGCAATGACATACGCTCCAGAGGGCACGGAAATGGGGTTCTCAGACCTCCCCAGTCATCAAGTTAATTCAAACCAACTCCTGCACCCCTCTACCCCCTCAACCCCCCCTACCCCCTCCCTCAAAGCCCTAGACTTCTCCATCCACTTTAGGGGAAGATGGTCCGGCTGCTCTTGACCTTTAATACCCACTAGTTGACTTCAGCCAGAACCACGGACAGCTCCCACCCAGTTCTTCTACCCCTTCCAGGACCTGGTCAGTCTCCAGTTCCACTGGCGATGACCTGGAGTGTGGCTCCCCAGATAGGCCTCCTCTTGTTCTGCTCTCTCCATCCTCCCATCCCCCCCACAGGGTGTTCTTGTTAAGAGCCTGGAGTCCCGCCTTGAGCTAGGTACCCAAACCTGCTCCCAACTCCAATGGTGCTTGGTCCCAAGTAGAAATTTACAGAAACATGACCTTCCCAAGTCCAGTGTCAGTCCGTTTATTGATGCCTAAGAGCAAAAGCTCAGAGATACACATATTCACTCAGAAGAAAGAGGCCTATGGTTGTATTCTTCTATTTCTCCTGAATCAAAACAGAGTAGAGATAAAGTTCTGTCATTTCTCTGGATTAGCTAGGTGCCCTAACCTCGTCTCATTTTAAGGTAGGTTTTGGAATAGTTAAGTGCCACCGAATCCTCAAAACTTTGTTCTTGGAAGCATTTTCTGACTAAGGAGACAACAGAACATGGCGATTAATCAAAGAAGTTAAAGTTGGATTGAACCCCGAGTTTCCCATTCCCTGAATATATGGCCTCAAGCAATTTATGGCTTTCAACAATTTATTTACCACCTTCGGCTTCTGCTCCTTTATCAGTAAGTTGAGAATATAATAGTATGTGCCTCTTAGGTTTGATAAGAGTATTAATTAAAATAAATCTGTAAAGAGTTTAGGATGATAATTAGTATCAATTATCATCACTAATACTACCTAGCAAGTGCTAATCAAGGGGCAATGGAAACCTGTTAGAAGCAACTTGGCCCTTTTATGGCAAAAAACATCCAGTGTCACCAAGAGGGATGGCACTGGAGAAATGGGAATAGATTAAGGAGGCTGAAGCTGTACTTTGCCTACTTAGCGATGAAGTTTTGCCATTTTCCTGGAAGTAAGGTGATGCATTTTAGAGTCAGATGCCCTGGATCAACTCCTGCTTTATTTACCCTTCCCCAACTATTTGCACACAATCAATTGTTATCTCTGTACTTTTTAACAACTAAGTGCCAACAATAACAGTGCCCACCTTATGTGGGGGCTGTGATAATTAAATTAATTCTAAGCATTCAGTAAGTGTTTGGTACTATGTGTACCTTGCTCTCTAAAAGCAAAATTGATTCAGATGCTGTCAGTTACCCACCTATATCTTTGGCCTTTCCTGAAAATGATATCTGACTCTTGGGCACTTTGTCTTCCTATGATAGACACAAAGTGCCTGGGAATTAATAACTCCCATCAGCTTTCTGCCAGTGACCAAGACGGATTGATTGAGTTCTTATTTGTTTGTTTTAAATTGGCTCCCAGAACTTCCTCAGTGGAGTTAAGCTCCATTGGCCACATAATAGTTGCTTGATAACATTTCCTTTTAGTGTCTTTTCTTCCCTCTCTCTTTCCTCCATTTCTCTCTCCAGTTCCTAAGTAAACTATTTGCACTAGAATCCTTGTCTCAGGGTGTGGGAGCCCCTTTCCACACCCCACATTTGGCGCCAGAAGCGAGAACCCCTTTCACGTCCTGCGTGGTTCAAGGCTCCTGGTTCAGAGTTTGGGTTCTGGAGGAGCCCACACGCAAACAAAAAGAGAGACTAGAAAAGCATTAATTTGGTGATACTGGGGGGGGGGGGGCAGGTGGAACCCTTTCTCTAGTGGAAAGGACTACCTCTTGCTCAGGCCTTTTTCTCTCTTTTATGAAGACTTTGGGACACACTCATAGCCTTTAGGCAGGAAATTACAAGAACAGAAATTAGCATGAAACAAACAGGTAGAGGCTGCTTCAGCTAACAATGTTTCAACTAAACAGTGAGTGGTTAGCTCTGACCTTTCAGAGCAATTAAGGTTAATCAGCTTTCTGGTCTTCTGTTCACAGCTTTCTATTAGTGAGACAATGTTTGGTTTCCGGCATCAGGGTCCACTTCTGGGAGAACCCAAAAGAAGACAGAGGCATGTAATGTTTCCTGTTAATCACCATGGGGGCATGTGTTGCTCATACAAGCTTCTGAATTTTCCCTTCCAATATTGCCATTCAGAAGCCCATATCCCATGAAATTATTAACTTTAATATTTATTTGTTCTCTTATCTCATGTATTCTTACTGATTTTAAGGAAAATTTAAATCTTAATAACTGCTACCACCTGTTAAGCAAGTATGGACACAATTTGGACCTTTATCACTCTCTAATCGAAATGACCTTGTTTGTATGAATTCCATTACATAACATACTATTTATACTCTTCCAACTTCCAAAAGATGTTTTCAGCATTCCAAAAATCCAGTTTGGAATAAATTCCTTTTATCTGCACTGAAAAGGAATACCATCATCATCACTGTCCTGCAGGAACCTGATAGACTTCTATTTCCTAAGAATATAGCTGTGAATCAGATTCCAGATTTAGGCCAATATCATGTACAACAAAAAAATCCAACCTCAAATATACATACAAGGGTAAATTGAACCCTCCAGTTCATGAGTAACTCAGAAGGAGCAACGTCTATCATAGAGTGGGTATCCTGGAGTCAGGCTGGCTGAGTTCTCATTTTGGCTCCTCCACTGTAAACTAGGTAACCTTGAGAAATGCAGAAGGCAACCAATCAATGTGTCTCACATCAGTGTTTCTCTCTCCGTCTCTCCCCCTCCCTTCCACTCTCTCTACAAAAAGAGTCAATGGAAAAATATCTTCAGGTGAGGATTAACAACAACAACAAAGACTCAGGCCCTGAAAATTGGGAGTAAGTCCCGTGCTGTCTTTGGGTCCCAGCACGAAGCAGATGACATATTAAAACTAGCCTGGCCAATGTAGCCCAGTGGTTGAGTTTCAACCTATGAACCAGGAGGTCTGCGGGGTCAGGGCACATGCTTGGGTTTCAGGATTGATCACCAATGAGGGGTGTATAGGAGGCAGCGGCTCAATGATTCTCTCTCATCATTGATGTTCCTATCTTTCTCTCCCTTGCCATAAACCAAACATTGTTCTCACTAAATGGATGTAAACAGGAGACCAGAAGGCTGGTCAACCTTAATTGCTCTGAAAGGTCAGAGCTAATCACTCACTGTTTAGTTGAAGACATTGTTTAGCTGAAGCAGCCTCTACAGTTTGTTTCATGTTAATTTCTGTTTTGTTATTTCCTGTTTGGGGTGTGTCCCAAAGCCTTAATAAAAGGGAGAAAAAGGCCAGAGCAAGTGGCAGTCCTTTCCACTAGATCAGTGGTTCCTAAGGTCGAGACCCTTGCATACAGTTCCTCATGAGGTGGTGACCCCCAACCATGAAATTTTGCTACTGATGTAAATATCTGCATTTTCTGGTGGTCTTAGGTGACCCCTATGAAAGGGTCGTTCAACCCCCCAAAGGGGTCGTGACCCACAGGTTGAGAACCGCTGCACTAGAGGAAGGCTCCCCCTTGGCCCCCCAATATCGCCAAATTAATGTTTTCTAGTCTCTCATTTCGTTTGCGTGTGGCCTCCTTCAGAACTCGAACCCTGAACTGGGAACCCAGAACCACACGGGACGTGGAAAGGGGCTCCCACACTCCCTTCCCCTGAAATCAATAAAAATATACATTAAAAAAAAAAACTAATCACATAAAGAGAATTTCCTAAAGGGATTATAAAGTTGTGGGCAGAGTTTGGGTAATTCAACAAGGGACTGTGCAGGCCAGAGGTAGCAACAACAAGGAGCCATTATTACCATCCTCACTGCGAGGACGGGAGCTTCTCCAAGAAGGTAAGCACAGAGCTTCTAAGGGAGAGGGCTGCCCCAGAGGATCTCTGTCCATTCCCAGAGAGCTGCCGGCAACTGCAGTGACTTAGCAAGGAAGGAAGCCAGCAAAATAAGATTCCCCTCCCCCCACCCCAGCCATACTTTTCTACCATTGCTGAAAACCACAGAGGAAGGGCATCATTAATGCCATTGGTATCCCCCCAACCCCAGGTCAGACGCCCAGGCCCGGGTGAGGGTGCAGAAGAAGAAAGAAGCATTTGAAGAAGCAAATGAAATGGTGTCACGCCTGGGCCTCACAGGGGAGAGGAGTGATATCCAAACAAGATGGCGTCCTGGTGGGAAAGAGGCAAGGGATGCTGGATGGATACCTAACATGACCCACTCCCAGTATCCTCATTCAAAAAAAAAGAAAAGGTTCTGCTGAAACCAGTTTGGCTCAGGGGACAGAGCATCAGCCTGCGGACTGAAAGGTCCCAGGTTCGATTCCAGTCAAGGGCATGTATCTTGGTTGCGGGCATATCCCCAGTGGGGGGGCGTGCAGAAGGCAGCTGATCGATGTTTCTAACTCTCTATCCCTCTCCCTTCCTCTCTGTAAAAAATCAATAAAATATATTCAAAATAAAGCATTCTGTTTCCTTTTCAAATATCAATGATTTAAAGTTGCAGACATCTCTTATTTGTAAGTAAAAATCCCATCATCCTCGAGGGAGCAGCACAGGAAGATAAGCAGGCTGAGCTGCCTCCACTTGATGAGGGATTCAGGGAAAGGGGGTGTCCAGACCTTTCAGGGAAAAGTGAAGAAATCCACCCCTGTGAGGGATTGCAAAGGGAAGTGGCTGTTCCCTAGACAAAGCCAACGAGGACAGCCTAATGAAGCTCAGCCTGTTATGTGGTGTAATTTACTGAATCGTGTTGGCTGCCTCGCAATGTTTCAAGGCAATTTTTTTTTGTTGTTAAGACATGATTAGTAGGAAAAGAGTTGGATGTTGCCATTTTCCAAAGAAAACTTGACTACATTTAGTAATTGAGAAAAATGCTCTCCTTGGAAAGTCTTACATTTCTATGCAAAGTGGTCTCCTCAGTCAGAGTTTACACAAGGTATTATTGCCTAATGGAGGAGGATCACTAATTAGTTCTGAACTGAATGTCAAGATAAACAAACGCAATCCCGAAAGGCCTTCAAGAAGCTCTCTGACTAAGGGGCACCATCCGAGGCAAAGAGAATCGACTCCTGTGGTTCTCCATACTGGCTGCACATTAAAACTACATGGGGTAGTTAAAAACACACACATACACACACACACACAACAACAACAACAACAACAACAACAACAACTCTACATCCAGACTTCACTCCGTAGCAATTAAAAAAAAAATTAACCCATTAGTTCAATCCAAATAGCCATTCTGCTATGTGGAGCCTGCGGCTTTGCTTTGCTGTATCTTTCAACCAGATACTGAGCAGCACAATAGAAGGGTTAGAAAGGGGACTCTGAGGTCAGGCTGATGGGGTCAAGTTCTTTTTTTTTCATATATTTTATTGATTTTTTACAGAGAGGAAGAGAGAGAGATAGAAAGTCAGAAACATCGATGAGAGAGAGACATCAATCAGCCGCCTCCTGCACGCCCCACAGTGGAGATGTGCCCGCAAACAAGGTACATGCCCTTGACTGGAATCGAACCTGGGACCTTTCAGTCCGCAAGCTGACGCTCTATCCACTGAGCCAAACTGGTCTCGGCAATGGGGTCAAGTTCTGAGTCCACTCGTGGGCTGTGTGATTTGGGGAAAGTCACTTAACCCTTTCGATGTAGAGTTCAGTGTAGAGTTCTCTTTGGTAGGAGGATGAGGAGATGAGCAGTAGTTTCATGATCTGTAAAATAGGGGCCATGGGAGGAATTACAACATAGATTGTGTTAACTTCATGCCTGTAAAGGTCTTAATTGTAGTGGCCAGCACAGAATGAACTCTCAATAAATGCGAGCTATCGATTGTCTAGGTTTCAGCCAATGGGCAGTCTCCCTACATGCTGCTCACTTGTCTGTGTAGCGTTCTCTTTGGCCTGGGGATGAGGAGATGAGCAAGTTCAAGCAGCTGGACCTTTGGCCCTTTCCAGCTCAGATTCTATGGGTCTCTGAGATGCTTTGTAGTCACCATACATGAAAGACTATGCCATTAACAACAAGTAGAAAACTACAGTGGTACCTCGAGATATGAGTTTAATTCATTCTGTCACCTTGAGGCGTGGGAAACTATGAGACGCTTGAGTCTAGGTAAACTGGTGGGTCATGTGCAGCTGGCCGATCCGCGCAATTACTCCTATCTCAAATGTTGCTCGTATTTCAAAGCAAAAATCTCTTGCTCGACAGCTCATACCTCAAAAATCTCGTATGTTAGGGCACTTGTATCTCTAGGTACCACTGTACTACTATTTCAGCCAAGAGAAGCCAGTATTCACTGAGTGTGCCAGGCACCGTGTTAGGCACTTGAGAGCTTCTCTTCATTTAAACACTATAAAATAAATCCCATCAGTTGCGTTGCTGATAAAAATAGAAAATATCCCCCACTCTAATGATGGGGATCCTTTGGCCCAAAAATGATGAATAACTTTCCTAAGATATTCCAGCTAACAGCTGACTGAGTGAGGGTTCAAACTGGGTCTCTCTGGCTTCAGGGTTCATGTTTGGTCAATGGGGCCTGTCCTTAACGACACTCCTAAGTGTTGGGGCTGATGTAACTGCTTCTCTTGGAGAAAGAGAAAACAAAACCCTTGCTGAACAAATGGGGCCACTTCCCAGGGATGGATCCTCCTTAAGTAATTTATTTTTTCTTGGAAAACACAGATTTAGAATACAGGCGTTCAGGAAATATTAATGTTGGCCCAATGTCCCCACTTGGGAGGAGGGGGCGGTGGACAGGGAAAGGAGAATCGCAATGACTGGGTGGCAGGTAAGAAGAGGGTCCTTGGTGGTTATAAATCAACTCCCATGAACATCTTAGACATGGAATGTGACTAGCTCTCCACCGCTAATCACATCCTACTGCTGAACACCGTGAGAGTGAGTCCTCAGAGGAGCATTGAAGGTGGATTTGGCCTTTCTTTCCCCAAAACAATAATACCTGCTAGTCCATTTTGCAGGATTAAAAAAAAAAAAAAAAGCATTCCATGGTGAGATCATTCTCTTCCCAGGGAAAGTTCTGGATCCAGGAGCACTGCCCCAGCCTAAAGCCAGCACAGACATCTGTACTCCAGACCCGAATTGTCCAACAGGTGGTGATGTGTCCGCTGGGCAGTGCTCCCATCAAGGCGTATAAAGTGAAAAGACTGTCTTTTCATGGAGATAGTGCAGAGCCTTAGTTCTTTTTTAAAAAAATATATTTTATTGATTTTTTACAGAGAGGAAGGAAGAGGGATAGAGAGTTAGAAACATTGATCAGCTGCCTCTTGCACACCCCCAACCGGGAATGTGCCCACAACCAAGGTCCGTGCCCTTGACCGGAATCGAACCTGGGACCTTTCAGTCAGCAGGCTGATGCTCTATCCACTGAACCAAACCGGTTTCGGCAAGCCTTAGTTCTTGTTGATCACTCTCCCTGGTAGTATCTATTTTATACTTAATTTTTAATAGAGCTCTTTTGCAAATCATTTTAAAGCAGATTAACATAATATGGTCTAGATACATCCATGTTGTTGCAGGTGGTAATATTTTTATGGCTGAGACATTCTATTGTAGGTATGCACAGCATTTTCTTTATCCAATCATTTTTTGCTGGGCACTTGTGATGCTTTCATATCTTGGCTAGTGTAAATAATGCTAATACAAAAATAATATTGCACATACTAGTAAACTGTAGCTGAAAAATAAAAATGAAAATAAAATAAAACATTATCTGCTTCCCCTCCCTACAGTATGAAACACATCTTAATGGAAAAAATACTTGTGTGTTTGTTCACTTACTCTTTTTTTGTATTTAAATAAGACTTTTACTTGTGCTTTTGTACCTTAATGTGCTATCATAGTAATCTCAAATAATTTCTCACAAGTTTTATTGAGACAACAGACCTGGAATTTTTCTTCCAAATTAAATTAAGAGAGGTATAAATTAAGGAAATTTAATAAAAGTTGCTGTGTCTTTCTGGTATTTTTGGGTAAAGAAGACAACCATTGGGCTTAAAGTAGAAGAAATAATGACCTTGACCTTATTTGTGAGTTGCTTTCTTGCACTTACATGAACATGTTAGACTAATATGTTTAGTTCCTCTTTTTTAACTTTATTTTTTATTGTTGACAGTATTACAGTTTTTCTACTTTTCCTTCCACTTTCCTCCTCCACATAATCAGCTACACCTGTGGAGAGCTTGGCTCTCAGATTCGAGGTTTGTGATCAAGACCCTTCTGTCCACCTGGGGGCAGCAGATCCTTACCTACAGAAGCACCTCAAAGGAACTAGCTTTTCAAGCTTCTTTCTTTCTTTCTTTCTTTCTTTCTTTCTTTCTTTCTTTCTTTCTTTCTTTCTTTTCAGCTCATATGGTTTATTTTTTTCAGCGAGGTTAATCCTCACGATTTTTAATTTTTTTCTTTATTGATTAAGGTATTACATATTTTCAAGCTTTGGGAGTAGTGTTTTCCAAATGGTTGACTCCGTAAATATTAATACTAAAATATTATATTTGAAGAGAGGATTCCACATTTATATAAGTTTGAATTTGGCTTAAGCCAAGTTCAAAGTGTCCTGCCTGCAGGAATTCTCATGATACAAAATTAACCTTAGGGCATGCTCACCCTGTGTCCGGCCCTGTGCTGAGTGTGTTACCTGCGAGTTAATCTTCACAAAAACCCATGAGGAAGGCCTGTTACTATTCTCCAGTCACAGATGAAGAAACAGGCACAGCGCTCCGTGTACAACTTAGGCCATGCAGCCACAGAACTTGCATGTTTGACCATTACACTATACAAGTGGTACCTCGAGATACGAGTTTAATTCGTTCTGTAACTTTGAGGCGTGGGAAACTATGAGACACTCGAGTCGCGGTAAACTGGTGGGTCGTGTGCAGCCGGCCGATCCGCGCGATGACTCCTATCTCAAATGTTGCTCGTATTTCAAAGCAGAAATAGCTCGCTTGAGGGCTCGTATCTCAAAAATCTCGTATGTTAGGGCACTCATATCTCAAGGTACCACTGTAATGCTTTGCCACGTGAGACTCCAAGGGAGGGGTTTAATAGTCAATGTTTCCCAAATATATTTGGCTTTGGCGCTCTTTTCCTCTTCCAGTTGACACAGAAGACTAGTGTTTAGTAGAGCACATTGTGTGAAATGCTTTCGTAAACTGATGACCAATGTCATCCCTTTTTATTTTTGAGTGTTTTGTTGTTGTTATTGTGTTTGTTGTTGTTGATCCTCACCGGAGGATATTTTCCATCAACTTTTAATGGAAAGAAAGGAAAGAAGGAAGGAAGGAAGCAAGGAAAAAAGAAAGGAAAGAAGGAAGGGAGAAAACATCCACGTATGCAGTAGAGAAGACTAAAAATCTGCTGGCTTCCACAGGGAAGCTAAATATAGTGTGGAATGTTCTGGAAAAATACAGAAATGCTCACCTCTTCATGAGAGTCCTAAAATAAGACTCATATTCTAAATAATGTTGAAGAATTAGACTGAAATAAGAGTGGCGCCTCTGGCCAATCCAAGGATTTTTTTTTTTTTTTTTTTTAGATTAAAGTTCAAGCAGCTAAGGGATCATCTTCCAAGAGGCCAGATGCCAAATAATCCTGGTGGTTAATTTATCAGGATTTTCTAAACTTTAATCATTTATGATTTTTTTTTCCTATCAGGATAACACTGCTATTATTTATCTACTAGTGGCCAAGTGCATGAAATTCGTGCACAGAGCGGAGGGGGTTGGTTCCCACAGCCTAGCCTGCATCCTTTCCAATCCCGGACCCCTTGGGGGATGTCCAATTGCCGGTTTAGGCCCAGTCCCATCGGCAGTTGGACATAACTCTTAAAATCTGGGACCACTGGATCCTAACCACTCACTCGCCTGCCTGCCTGATCATCTCTAATTGCTCTCACCTGCCGGCCTAATTGTCTTCAACTGCCCTTAATTGCTTTCCTCTGCTGGTCTGATCTTGCCACTGCCTGCCTGATCACCCCTAACTGCCCTCTCCTGCCAGCCTGATCTCCCCCCAACTGTCCTCCTCTGCCAGCCAATTTGTTTCTGATTAGTCAGTTTCTATGCCAGCCAGCGACTCTGGGCCTATCAACGGGGCCTGATCAGAAAGGTGGGACTGATCAGCAGCTCCGGTAGAGGCCTGTAGAGAAATGGGGAGGGCACCTCAGGCCCTGTGGGACTGATGGAAGTGTGGGGGTGGCATGGAGGTGGAGCCCGCACTTCTGAATGACTTGCACCCTGTGTTTTATACCACAGCATGTGGTAGCAGCTATGAAGGGCACTGATTGGAGCCTTGCAGGCTGAGCTGAAGCAGCTCTCTCAGCAGTTGCCATGGTGACCCAGGACTCAGTTCCTCCTTCAGGCCTCCCTGGAAACAGCTGGGGAAGGTGCCTCAGGCCTTGTGGGACTGATGGAAGTGCAGGGGTGGTATGGAGGTGGTACCTGCACTTCTGATCACTTGCACACAGCATGGGGCAGTGGCTATGAAGGCCTTCAGGACAACCCAGCTCTGATGGAAAGACTGACTTCCAGTTGGTCAGCCTTTAGTCTAGATAGGTCATTACATCCCTGGGCTTTTATTACTAGGATTATTCCCTAAAATTGTCTTACACATTTGTTTGTAAAAGCTTCATATATGAGAAGTCATGGTTGAGAAGAGATAATTTTTCTAATTGTAAATTTAAAAATAAAGAAATAATTGTCTGTGTTCTACCTAAAACTAGTATGTGTACCATTCTTTGGAAATATTTTTCTAAATGATGAAGTCATGCCAGTGTTGTGAGAAAAAACATGGCAGAATTGAGGCTGAGTTAAAGAAGGTGGAAATAAATTTGAAAAATAAGATGAACGGTGAGATATAAAATATATCTATCAGCTGTTCACCTTGATTGGTTGATCAGTGGGCTGGAGCATCTTTCCATATACCCAAAGGTTGCAGCTTTGATTTGCGATCAGGGCACATACCTAGGTTGCCAGTTCAATCCCGCATCAGCGTTCATACAGGAGGCAATTGATTGATGTTTCTCTCTCACATCAATCTTTCTCTCTCTCTCCTTTCTTCTCTCTCTCAAATAAATTTTAAAATATCCTGGTGTGAGGATTAAAAAATAATAATAAAATAAAATAATAAAAACTTCAGTTCTTTTTTAAAATACAGTGATTATATACTCTAATTTAATAAACAAATTATCTTTTTCTTAGTTCTTCTGATAAAAGCCATAAAAATGTCAATTGTGTTTGACATAAAATTGTCAAACCAAAGGAATGGTCATTTGTAGAATATTTTACTAGTATTTATGGCAATTTTTATGGCAGCTTTCTGGTTCTTTAGAAATCAATTTTTAACTATTAAAAACTTACCTTTTATTCTAACAAGTTAACAATATATTAATATACTCAAAGCCCACTTCATCAATTCATAGATTACCCATGGCACCAAACATTCTTTCATATTGGGGACAGTCATCTTCTATGTTGGAGTGATGGTCAATTTGCATATTATTCTTTTATTAGATAGGATTAGATAGGATAGAGTCCTGGTGCATGGGTGGGGGGCAGCTGGTTTTCCCTGAAGGGTGTCCCAGATCAGGGTGGGGTTCCCTTAGGGTGTGGGGTGGCCTGGGCAAGGGCCTGTGGTGGTTTTCAGGCTGGCCACTTCCCCTGGTGACCCAAGCAGAGGCCCTGGTATCTGGGATTTATTTATCTTCTATAATTGAAACTATAGCCTTGAGAAGAGCCAAGCCTCCTACTTGCTCTGTGGCCACAGCCATTTTTGTTGGGATTTATTTATCTTCTATAATTGAAACTTTGTAGCCTTAAGCAGAGGCCAAGGCAGGCCAGGGCAGGCAGAAAGCTTGGTTTCCTCCATTGCCAGGGAAACCCAAGCCTCCTGCTCTCTCCCAGCCACAGCCATCTTGGTTGGGTTAATTTGCATACTCACTCCTGATTGGCTGGTGGGCATGGCCTGTGGGTGTTGTGGATATTTGGTCAATTTGCATATTACTCTTTAATTAGATAGGATAATTTGGTAGCAGTAAAAAAAAATTGCAAAACCAACTCGAGTTCATTCATTTGAAAAAGTATTTGAAAGCCTATTTTTGTCAGGATCCTGGAGATGCCATGCTAAATAAGATGGACATGGTCCCTGCCTTCATGCTTACATTCCAGCTGGGTAAGGCTTGTTGGTGTTGTAAAGCTTTATCAGTGAGACAACAGCCTGGGGTGTGATGACTTACCGTGACCTGCCCTGATAGAAATTTATGAACATCTGTGAGGTTATTTTCCGTAGAACCTCTTTTTTTCATTCACACAACCTTTGGGTTTCTTTGCCTTTTGAACTTCTTTTTTTTTCTTCTAAATACATTAATCCAAAATAGCGGGTGTAAAATATACAGTATGTTCCAAATACTAAGCACCAGGCACTGTCCTAGGTGCTGAGGAATCCATGGTGAGAAAATCAGACAGTGCTTGTCCTAAATGTGCTCAAGGTTTAGTTAGCTCAGAACAGAGTAAACAAGAATTTAATTCCAGCTCTGCCACTAACAAGCTGTATGACCTTGAGTAAGGCAGTTCGCCTCTCTGAATTTATATTTTCTTATTTTAACTGCTAATTAAGCACAGCCCCTCTAGGAGCACCAAGGGTCTTAGAGAGTGGTGGGGTACCATCTACATTGATATTTCATTGGTGCGTGTGCCCCTGTCTTCCTAACAGTCAGTTCTTGTGTAATTCGGAGCGAGGCTATGCCAGACCAGTGAAAAGGTTGTCTTCACATGGCCCCACCCAAGGACCTCTGGGGCCAATTACATCAGCCCTTTCTCGAAATTTCTCTCCAAATTAGCTCTTATGTGATCTGGCTATGTGAGAGGGTAACATCTATGACCTCATGCATTTGATGGCTCCAGGAGAGCCTCCAGGGAACTGAGCATCCCACTGCAATATTTTTAAGGGCTTTTAAAAGAGTGGGGGCAGGGTGTCCCTCTGCAGTGCTACAGCCCATACAAAGCAAAAACATATCCCCAGAGTAAAAAGATACATTTCCAGCTGGCCATGTTGAGCGTTGACCTAGGAACCAGGAGGTCATAGTTCAATTCCTGGTCAAGGCTCATGACAGGGTTGTGGACTTGATCCCCAGGAGGGGACAGGCAGGAGGAAGCCAGTCAATTATTCCAATTATTGATGTTTATAACACTCCCTCCCCCTTCCTCTCTCTGAAATCAATAAAAGTATTTTTTAAAAATTAGTCACTTCCAAAATTGCCCCACGGATAAAACAAACTATGATGGTACACTAGTGGGATAGAGATAGAATGGTGCTTGTGAAAAAAACAGTGACATTTGTGGACAGTAAGTGTTGGGGAGCACATGGGACTTGATTGGGAAGTTTGTAAGGAGGACATTCCAAAAAAAGAGAAGTGTACGGAAGGCCGCCTGCCCTGTTTATCGGAATTGCAACTTAGGGGAGTGCCGAAGGTAGTGCTCCTAATTATTCTTTGACCTTTCTTTCGCTCGCTCTCTCTCTCTCTCTCTCTCTCTCTCTCTCTTCTTTCTTTTTTTAAAAATATATTTTATTAATTTTTTACAGAGAGGAAGGGAGAGAGACAGAAAGTCAGAAACATCAATGAGAGAGACATCGATCAGCCGCCTCCTGCACGCACCACAGTGGAGATGTGCCCCCAAGCAAGGTACATGCCCCCAACCGGATCAAACCTGGGACCTTTCAGTCCGCAGGCAGACGCTCTATCCACTGAGCCAAACCAGTCTCGGCTCCTTGACCTTTCTAAACAAGTCTGTGCATGTGCAAACACCCCCCTTCCCCCCACCGTATTTACTGGAACCCTCATACTTAATTTCTGGATGTCCTTGTTTCAAGGACATTACAAACAAATGTGTCATTCCAATATTACTTACCCTATTGATTATATCTAAAAGATAAACTTTATCTCAAACTGCTGCTACAATAGAAGCCTAATGAGGCAGGCAATTGAGGCTTTCTGGTTCCTTTAGCCAGGCAGTCCCTTAGTCCTCTCTTTCACAGCAAACCTTGTGTCAGAGTAATCATTCATCCATGCTCAGGGTCTGCTGGTCAGCCCTGGTGATTAAAGGAGAATATGAATTCTTCTAATTACAAGTCTAACCTATTCTGGAAAATTCTGATGGGAGCATTTTTATGAACATTTAGGTTAAACCTCAGATCCCCCATTACTAAATTATTCCAGAATACATACTCTGGGCTACATATATGGAATGATAATAATACTTAATAATACTTATATTAGTTGATTTAACTAATATATTTTGAGCAGCTACTATGTGGTATCAATGTGAGTATTGGGGATACATGATGAGCAAAACTGTTTTTGTTCTTATGGTACATACATTCTAGTTAGGGGAGACAAAACATAAGAACAGGCTAATTACATAAAAAGATATATATGGCAGAATTTCAGATAATGATAAGTTCTATAGGAAAAAAAAGAAAGATAAAAATGGGGTAGAGAATAAAGAGAAAAAAAAAGAGTAATTTTTACAAGGCGGAGCAGGGAAGACTTCTTGTCTGAGGTGACGTTTGAGCAGAAACTTAAATGAACAGAAGGTGTGGCCTAGGGAGATAACCAATGAAGTAACATCCCACCCAAAAGCAATAGCCTGGCCAAATATCTGGCAGAGGCTGGCTGCTATGTGACTTACCAGACATTGTAAATATTTGCTGAATTCATTTATAAAATATGAGACAGGTATGTTTGCTGACATTTGAGAAAACTGAGGTTCAGAGAGGTTAAGTTATGTGTCCAGTGGCACACAGCAAATAAAGTGGCAGAGCTGGAGGGTGACTGTAGCTTGGTGCTCCTCATCTCTCTAGGTCTGGGGATTAGTCATTCCCAAGCCTCACTTGAATTGGATCCTCTGCCTCCCTCACATAAGGCACATTCCCCGCACCATTCTAAGCTCTACCAGCACTGAGTGAGACAGGCCAGTAGGCCATGACAGGTGGAGTAGGGAAATGGAGACAGCTGACACATTTACTTCAGATACAGAAGGTCATCTCTCTAGAGATAACATCTAGGCCTCAGTTGTATTTCAGCTCCACGCCCAGAAAAGAAGGCGGGTGCCACCAGGACCAGCTATAATGACTAACAACTCCGTACCCTGAGCTGACCAATCATTAAAGACCCCAATCCTGAAGGAGCACTCCTAGAAAACTGATGAATATTCTGTTGAAACCCTTCCCTGAGCTTTCCCATAAGATTCGTGCAGACAAGAAACAGATAAAAGCTTCAAGACAATAGGCCTAGCTTGAGGGCTCCCTCTTGGGAGCAGGCCTCTCATTCCCTTTCCCTTCCTCTTCCTCCACAGGCATGCACCTCCTAAACTCAAAGGGACCCCATGAGACTTGTAGCCAGGGGAGCCATGGGCAGTGCCAGTTTGACCAGGCTAACCCCTTGAATCTGTCCTCAGGGACCCCTTTTTCTCTGACTTCTCAGAAAACCAAGCAGCCCAGCCTAGGTTCTCCTGTTGTTTTCTTCTACGCTAAGCCATTCCTTGTTTCCCTGTCCCCAGCTTTAATAAATATTCTCTCCTAGTCACCTGGACTCGTGTTGTGAAATTTTTCCTGCACGAAGTAGAGAACCCACACACTACCAGCTGGTGCTAGGCAGACCCGCCAAGGGCAGGTCCCCATTCTGGAAACATGAGTTCCAGAATGTATTGGAACTCTCTAGAGACAGAGCTCGGTGTTAAGAACCAATTCCCATAAAAATTAGAACCCCTGAGACATGTGCCCAAGACGTCTAGGCCTGAAAGTATGTGGAGACATGGGTGGAATGTGTCCTCATTGTGCTGTGGGAAGGCCAGCCTCTCCCGGGCACTCAGGCCGTGGACCCCATTTCTCTGTTTCTGAAGAGAACTGGGTATGGAGGGGGCGGCTGTTCGTTTCACCCCCCCCCCTGGCTAAGAAAATGTGCAGAATAGAAAGACAGCCATCACCCCTGGCTGGCCATCGCCTCCTTAGCAACAACAGCCGTGTACATACTCACACACAAACACTGCACCAAAACAGGCAAAGGTCACTCTCTCTGGGCACTTCCAAGAATGATCTCAATTTTTCATAAAACAATGTTTATAAATGAGATAGAACCCTGGAGCAGTCCGGGAATAGAAATAACCGTTTTATGAGGCTTCCTGCCATTCCATTATTGCTTGTTTGCTTCGAATGAGCAAAATACAATGTGCAGCCCACCCCTTCCAGAGCCAAGCAGAGATCTTTTGGCAGAGGCTCCAGCCAAGCACGTCTGAATGGGAAGGCATGCTTGGTACTAGTGGGGGCTTCCATTCATTACCTTTTCAAGACAGAATCTGTGCCCTATTCATCCTTTATCCCAGCACCTAGCACAGTTCCTAGCACAATATAAGCATTTAAGAAATTATTAATTTTTAAATATATTTTATTGATTTTTTACAGAGAGGAAGGGAGAGAGATAGAAAGTCAGAAACATCGATGAGAGAGAGACATCGATCAGCCACCTCCAGCATGCCCCACTGTGGAGATGTGCCTGGAAGCAAGGTACATGCCCCCAACCGGAAACGAACCTGGGACCTTTCAGTCCACAGGCCGATGCTCTATCCACTGAGCCAAACCGGTCTCGGCAAGAAATTATTTTGATGAACAAAATAAACTGATAAGCAAAATACTGCAGATCCAGAGACAGAGAAGCATGAAACAAACCGTAGAATCACAGAGGGAAGGTGGGGAGAGGGCGGGTGGACTGGAAGAGATCAACCAAAGAACCTGTATGCATGCATGAATAACCCAGGGACATAGACAACAAGGTGGTAAAGGCCTGGGATAGTGGGTGGGAGCGGGCTAGAAAAGGTCAATGGGGGAGGGGCCATATGTAATACTTTCAATGATAAAAATTGAAAATAAAAAAAATAAATTATTTTGATTGTTGAATGAGTGAACTTGTGATTGGGTCAACGAATGAAAGAATGGATGAATAATCTGATACTCGTGGATAGTGCTAAAGAAAATGAAGACAGAGAGACTACGAACACTTCTGAGCCCTTGTGACCCGCCAGAGCTTTAGATGTGGAAGGCATCGAAGAAGCGTTCCATGTTTTTCCACCCTTTTCCAGTTCTTACTGGCTTTTCCTTCGGTCCCTCAGGGCCTCTGTGCTGCTCGCTATAGCCTCGGACGCAGGCTGCTCTCCAACCCTCACTCCAGAATTTACTTTCCCTCTTTACCTATAAAAATCCCCATTACTTCAGCCCCCCGGAATGTAATTGGTTGGCACGAAGAAAAGCATTTGATAAACTAAGTGCCTTAGCTGAGGTCCTCAGAGGCAGACCCCGGGGCAAAGATTCAAGTTCCTGTGGTTTATTTGGAAAGAGAGGTGGAAGGGAAGACAGCCAGTAAGGGGTACGTTATTAAGCTATGGTCAACTGTACCTTATGGAAACTCTGAAAAATCGGTGTGGGGAATACACTACCTTGCTCCAAGGTATCCATCCTGGGGGCAAAGAGGCTGGGGTCTTTACTAGTACACACCATCTTGTCAGTGGTTGAGGTGTGCTGATTCTCAGGCATTTCATGGTTTCTTTGCTCTTGGGCAGATGGATCCTTTTCAGTTTTGGAGAAAGCACTCAGGCAAAACAATGCAGATACCTATGGATAGAAATACCTGGGGCACATTGAAATGCTAAAAATGAAGGAATGTGAGTGGACCACCCACAGATCAACCACCCTAACTCTTACAGGGTAAATTGACTGATTACGTCAACCACAAATACCCCTCTGAGAGGGATCAAACTTTCTTAGGAGCTTCTGTGGGATAATGTCTTAAATCCATGCCTCTCATATGAGAGAGGAAGCTGAAATTTGTTGGTGGAAGGAGGCAAACTTTTCTCCACTTAGATATATGGCTGATGCATGAGCTTTTCTTGGGACTCTGGATGAGACCAGTATCACTCTGCTAAAGGGATGATAATGCAGCTGGTATCCTTTCCAGGAGAGAAGTCTCTAACAAACCCACACCTGTAAGTAGTACTTGGATGCCTTTCAGCTCCCGGTGAAATTCTGTGGCTGCTCAGAGGACTACATCCATCGGCAGAACATATCTAGATTTCAAAAGGCAAGCTTCCTTCCCCATCTCCCCTTTGCTTTCTCAAAACCTATGAGAAAGAACTTATGATTTTATGGAGTTTTGCTGATGCTAAAATCAGAAGGAAGCTTAGAGGTCATTTCCTCCAACCCTTCATTTTCCAGAGGAGAAGCTGAGGCCTGCAATGGGGAAGTCACTTGCCCCAAATCACACAATGGTCAAATCACTCATTTTATCAAGCAGAGCTCAGAAAAATAAAAGAAAATTTACTCTAGATTTTTAAGCACAAGGGACTTAACATCAGGGAAATAAGTATGTATAAGACCATTGGAAAGGCTAAAAGGGAAAGTTAGGAGGACTGCCACCAGTTTAAGCTGTGGTTTCAAGAGTCATAGAATTTTTTAAACTATCCAGAGCTTGGAAACCAGTTCCTTCTACAGGCCTGAGGCATGTACATTTCAGACAACCACTACAAAACCTCCTGGGCATGGCATCAGATTTTGCCATTTCACTAGCTGACTGGAAATCACATTTAGACAACCCTGGAGCAAAGGAGTCTGGGAACTGTAGTTCTCTGACTTCAAGATTCAGGGGAGAAGGTAAAATGGGTAGACATGAATGCTAATGGTCACTAAAAAAATAAGACAATATCTAGCGCTGTGGTGAGCCCCAGTGTGTAGGCACATGTGTGAACCTAGACAGTAGAGGGGCCTTCTGCTCAGTGGTTTATGCTTCTCCCAAAGAGTAAGTGGGGAAGAGGGACAGAAAAGCGGTCCCACTCTGATGTAGTATTTCCAACATGGTCATTCAGCCCATTGCGTTAGTCTGTAACACTGTGTCATGGGTGTGTAGAGACAGATCTCAAGGGAAAATTCAGGGTCTTCAAGATCTGTGTGGCTCCAAGTGGAACAAGTAGATATGGGCAACCAGGAAAGCTGCCTTGGTGGCACCTACAGACACTCATCAGGAATTCCTGCTGCTGCCACGTTGGTATAAGGACATTTGGAGTAAATGGGGCTTGTTGCTATCTATAATTTGGGGTAACTTGGTTGGGGATATGGCTCTTCCACTGTTATGATGCATGACTATGAGTTTCCTCATCTCTAGGGGTAATGTTGTTGGGACTACATTATCTGTGTTCCTAATCCTGACATTCCAGCATCTTGACATCAAAGCATCTTAATGGTAAGGTTACCACATTGTCCTGAATCCCAAAGATTTACTAGGATCTGTGACTTCCTATATTAATAGGAAAAGTGCTGTCTAGATAATTCCCTTCAGATCTTCTCTCCCTTAATCAGAGTTAAGAGTGACCCTTTGAGGCCAATAGGGTTACTATAGCATTTGGGTCACAAACATATATGTAAATTGTAATACACAGTGTAATTCTGAGTTATCCATCGGAAACCACCTCAGGGCCCTAAACCCAGTGCTCAGAGAAAACCTTTGTGTCAAAATTTCATACAGGCTTTTAGGATGACAAGATTTGAACTTTCAGGCATCCTGTAATGTTTCCCCATTTCACACTCTTGTGATATTGAGGCATCTCATGTTCTAAATCTCTTCCTCATGATTCAAGACATATCAAGTGGTGCACTGCTCGTGGGAATGCAGTCTGTTACAGCCACTGTGGAAAATAGTATAGAGTTTTCTCAAAAAAATAAAAATGAAATTCCCATTTGACCCAATAATTCCACTTCTAGGAGTATATGTCAAGAAATCAAAAACACCAATGAGAAAGAATATATGCACCCCTATGTTCATAGCTGCACAATTTACAATAGCTAAGATTTGGAAATAGCCTAAATGCCCATCAGCAGATGAGTGGATTAGAAAACTGTGGTACATCTACACAATGGAATACTATGCTGCTGTAAAAAAGAAAGAACTCTTACCATTTGCAACAGCATGGATGGACATGGAGAGCATTATGCTAAGTCAAATAATCCAGTGGGAGAAAGATAAATAGCACATGGATCGCACTCATTTGTGGAATATAATGAACAACCTAAACTGATGGACAAATATAGATCTAGAGGCATAGAAGCATTGAATAGACAGTCAAACCTCAGAGGGAAGGCAGGGGAGGGTAAGGGAGGGGAAGAGATCAATCAAAGAACTTGTATGCATGCAAATAAGGCATAACCAATGGACACAGACAATAGGGAAGGCCTGTGTTGAGGGCAGGGCGGGCTGGGAGAGGTCAATGGAGGAAAAAGGATCCATTTGTAATACTTTCA
The DNA here is from genome assembly GCA_004026805.1 of Lasiurus borealis. NCBI lineage: Eukaryota > Metazoa > Chordata > Mammalia > Chiroptera > Vespertilionidae > Lasiurus > Lasiurus borealis. The sequence continues at coordinate 5,014 of PVJN01019177.1, read as the reverse complement.
ACAATAAAGAATTTACAAAAAAACATATCAAATGTCCCTCCTTCCTAAACTATTGCTCTATGCTCACTATGAGCGTGGTATTAGTCAGATAATCCAATCCATGATATCTTATTACTGACATTTGTGGAAGGTTTACTACTAGTACTATTATTGTTATTATTACTAAAAATAAATTTTTTATAACTATGATAGTACTTTATCTTTGCAGACAGTTTTGTGGCCTTCAAAATGTTTTATTATTAATTCCCTAAAGAGGGAACAAAGACTCAGATTAGTTAAGAGATTTGTTCAGACCGAAACCGGTTTGGCTCAGTGTATAGAGCGTCAGCCTGTGGACTGAAAGGTCCCAGGTTCAATTCCGGTCAAGGGCATGTATCTTGGTTGCTGGCACATCCCTGGTGGGGGCGTGCAGGAGGTGGCTGTTTGATGTCCCTCTTACCGATGTTTCTAACTCTCTATCCCTCTCCCTTCCGCTCTGTAAAAATTAATAAAATATATTTTTTTTAAAAAAGAGAGATTTGTTCAGGATCACACAACCAAGGAGTGGTAAAGCTGGAAGTAAAATTTAAGTCTCTTGGCTTCCACTTTATCCTTTTTTCACTACATATCTCACAACTGGGAGGAAATGCCTAGAAAAATCCCTGAGTAAAGATGCCTAAGGAAGATGGATGACCCCAGTAAAAGGATTGACTCTGTGGTGTGTCCCCATGTGACCCAGACAGACTTTCAGTCCTTCCCAGCAAAACACCCGTCCAAGAAGACCAAGAGGCTGGGTCACGTTTGCTCTGATTCCTGAGTTTTAGAGAAACTCAGAAAAATAGATATTTCTTTATTTCCAACCAACCAGTTTGGCTTCACAACCAGGGCTGCCATCTCTGGGTATGTTTGATACCCCACAACCCGAGGTTGCATAGGAAAATGCATAGGCATGCACCTTTATATATTTATTATTAAAACTTCCTGACAGATGACAGTAAAACATCTATCTCTAACAAAACCCATGTATCATGATAATTTTCTGAAAGATGGAAGTGAAGAGTCTAGAAGAGAAGAGAAGAGATCTTTTTTTTCTTAACTCACTCAAAGCCAAATAGGTGAGTGAGTGTTATGGGTACAATCTAGGGTCGAAATAAATGGAAGATATAGAATAGAAATTTGGGCCTGGCTGGTGTGGCTCAGTGGTCGAGCATTGACTTATGAACTAAGAGTTTGATTACAGGTCAGGGCACATGCCTGGGTTGTAGACTCAATCCCAGGTAGGGGGTGTGCAAGAGGCAGCCGATCAATGAATCTTTTTCATTATTAATGTTTCTGTTTCTCACTCCCTCTCTGAAATCAATAAAAATGTAATTAAATATAATAGAAATTTATCTTTCACTTGTTGATTTATTCATAGTTCACTCATTCATGCATTATGTATTCATTTAAAAACCAAGTCTTTGGAGCATAGTTTGTGCTACACGTTCTATCTGACACTGGGTTGCTCGAGACCAAATTCCTGCTCTCAGACCACTCAGTCAATGGGAGAATCAGACAAGTAAATAAAATACAGTGGTACCTCGAGATATGAGTGCCCTAACATACGAGATTTTTGAGATACGAGCCATTGAGCGAGCGATTTTTGCTTTGAAATATGAGCAACATTTGAGATAGGAGTAATTGCACGGAATCTGCCAGCTGCACACAACCCACTAGTTTACCTCCACTCGAGCGTCTCATAGTTTCCCACGCCTCAAGGTTACGGGACAAATTAAACTCGTATCTCGAGGTACCACTGTACTTTGTAGTAGTGTAGAGTTTCATGGAAACTCAGAGGCAGGAAACGGAACCCAACCTTGCATGGGAGTAGACACCCGGAAGCAAAGGGAGAGTGAACGTCATTTTCCTACGCAAGTGGCATGAGGGTATTCAAGGCTGAAGGAGCAGCCTGTGCAAAACCCTGGAGGTCATAGACTGTGTCCTCAGCACTGACATTGGCTAATTGAAACCTAATAGGTAGGCATCGTTATTCTTCCTGTTCAACAGGTGGGGAAACAAAGGCACAGAGAGATTGGGTAATTTGCTCAAGGTTACACTGCTGATAAAGAACAGACCTAGCACTGACCTGACTTTCATTGCTCTGTGGACCCCGCCCACTGTGTCTGAACCCAGTTTGGTCCCTGGGTGTGTGTTCTGGGGTGCCTCCATGCTTGGGGTACTCTGATTCAGGTCCAGTTGTAAGAACATACGTCCTATCTCTTCTTTAGCTCTAGGTGGTGACGCCATCTTTTCTTCTGGTTGCTTCCCGAAATCCACTGCCCAGGCCCCCAAGGGGCATATACCTAACACACTGTGGGCATCCCAGGAAATTACTCATCTTTCCCATTCCACATCTGGACTGACTCCAGAGACATTTTCCAGAAGTTGCTTTGTCAATTTTTTAAACTAAATTTCCACTCACTTGTTTTGTTGCTATGAGGCTCTTCTCCCTAAATGTGGAGTGATGGGAAGGGTGCACCTGGAATCTGAATTCCAGATGTTTGAGGGTTCTGGTTCAGATTGATCCCAGTTAATCATGAGATTCTCTACCGTGTTATTGTCTTATTTCAGCTCCAAAACAGCTGGAAGAAATGCATACATTTCAAACAATCTGTTACATGCTCTCTCAGAACTTATGGTCTATTTGGTCAAAGTCAACATTTATCCTTGGGGGATTATTAGAGTAAATTAAATGAAAACAGCTGAAAAAATAACTCATTCTGCAAGTGTCATTAAGTGCAGTAGCCCATTAAAATCACTGTGCTAATTCTTGCCACTGTTCATAGCATTTGATGGGATGAGCAGAAAGCACTATTTTTTTTTCTCTCTATCCTGGGTTCAACAATTATTTAACCGTTACAAATACTCAACTGTTAAAATTCCAGATCATTGCACACACAAGTCACAAAATAGGATTTAGCAAACACTAGAGTATTTCCATGCAAAATACAGCAAGATGATCCCAATAAAATGTCCCTTCTGAAAACCAGTTTATGTGGGTGTTTTGCTAGTGATCTTGATGGGAAAAGACCTGTCTGTTACTTTGGTTCATTTGCCATGTACATGAGATTCCTTGTTGGATAGGCAGCTGGTAGGGTGGAAAGGGTACTGGCCTGGGAGGCAGGAGGGTGAAAAGGGAAACTCAATGCTACTGTTACCTAACTTGTTTTTTTAAATATATATTTTATTCATTTTTTTTTCAGAGAGGAAGGGAGAGGGATAGAGAGTTAGAAACATTGATGAGAGAGAGACATCGATCAGCCGCCTCCTACACGCCCCCTATTGGGGATATACCCACAACCAAGGTACATGCCCTTGACCGGAATCGAACCTGGGACCTTTCAGTCCACAGGCCAACGCTCTATCTACTAAGCCAAACCGGTTTCGGCTACTGTTACCTAACTCTTTACATTGGGTACCCTGGTTTCTTATCCAAAATGGACTGGACTCTATGATCTCTGAAGACACCCATTCACCCAATTCCATGGTGAAACAAGACCAAAGCTTTGATGCTGGTGTAGACAGGCAGGCAAGCCTCCAGGACTCGTGCGTTTTATTTTACCCAGGACTCCAAACACCTTGTGTGTAAAGGACCAGGTGGTGAATATGCTAGGCTGTGTGGCCATATCACCTTTGTCACATGCGTTCAACTTGAAGTAGCAGAAAAGCAGCCAGTTGCCAAGAACCTCTTAATTCAGCCTAGAGGTGAATAGGGATGGATGTGTCCTATTAGCACAATTTATAAAAACAGGCAACGGGCAGGGTTTGAAGAGAGGACTCCAGTTTGCAGCCCCTGATGGAAGTGATGGCTCTAATACGGGCTTCAGGTGCCAGTGGGGACAGAGCTGCGGCCTATCTCAGGGATTGGATTGGGACTCAAAGACCACAATGAACGTACTTGCAAAGGCCACCAAAGCCGCTTCCCCGTCCCACCTTCAGGGGACAGAGAACAGGTCAGTGTGTGCCTCTCCCTCGGGGATAAGGAAGCTAAGGAGGCAGGGGCAGCCACCACAGTTTCTTTCTAGGGAAACTATTTGGACTTGGGACTCCGCTTGGCCGCACAGCTGGAATTCATTACTCCGAAGTGTTGTAAGTTGAAAGGTTTTATTCAGGCCCCTGCGAGCGAGCGAAGGTTTTCTCAGGCCAGGAGTGGCAGCCCGTGCTCACAGCGCAGCTGCCGCAGCCCGGAGCCTCGGTCAGCCTGGGTCTTGGGCCACTACTGTACTCCTTGGCCCAGCTGGCCCTCCTGCTGACCCTCAGCACCTTGCCTCTTCCCTCCTTCCCTCTTCTAGCCTCTTTCATAAGCAGCCCATCTGCACAGATCCTCTCTGGCACCGGGGCCGGCCTGTGTCAGCAATAAGGAAAATTCCATAACCGGATAGACACATTCACCTTTGTGTTCGCCGGGATTCTAGGTGGACTCTCGCATCCCTTCCCCAGAGCTGTGGGTACAGACACAGAGGGCGGGGGCCACAGACCAACAAGAGTCAGGTCAGTGTACGTACTGAAAACCAAGTGGAAAAAAACAGATTATTTTTTTCTTATTTCAGGTCAATTCAGACCAAGGAGGCAGAGCAGTGGTTTGATAGTAAACCTCCTAGTTACTATCAAATTAGTAATGATAGTAAACCTCTTAGTTAACTAAAACCGATGAATGAGCAATCGCCCTTAACTAGGCACCTTCTCTCCCTTTTTCCTTCCCTTCCCTTCCCTTCCCTCTTCTCTTCTCTTCTCTTCTCTTCTCTTCTCTTCTCTTCTCTTCTCTTCTCTTCTCTTCTCTTCTCTTCTCTTCTCTTCCCTTCCCTTCCCTTCCCTTCCCTTCCCTTCCCTTCCCTTCCCTTCCCTTCCCTTCTCTTCTCTTCTCTTCTCTTCTCTTCTCTTCTCTTCTCTTCTCTTCTCTTCTCTTCTCCCCTCCCCTCTTCCCTTCCCTTTCCTTCTCCCCCTTCCCTTCCCTTCCCTTCCCCTCCCCTTCCCTTCCCTTCCCTCCCCTCCCCTC
>PVJN01019176.1:0-37841 GCA_004026805.1 Lasiurus borealis | reverse complement strand
GGAAAAAAGTATGTGTCATTTACAGGTTTTAGGCTTTTCACATGGATTTCATACCTTGTTTTATGAAGAGTAAGGTGTCTTGTATGGGATATCTTCAGTCAAGAGTTAAGAAAGGAGACTGTTAGGGGATATAATAGAGAAAAAAATACGGTTTTGAAAAGATAAGTGTTTTTTCATATAGAAATTAGAAAGCTAGGAAACTGCATTTGCCTCCAGGGCAGAGAAATAGGGCTGAGGAGAAGTGGGTACACCATGCCAGTGGGGACTGTGAAAGCTGTTTGGCCCAGATGGATATCCAGGTGGGTTTAAAAGTGAGTTGTTGCCCTTTTCCAATTCTAAAATAATTTCTCTGCAGATTTTAATATGACACTTTAGGTGACTCAGATACAATATTAAGTTATATGTTAACTTTTCCTTGACCTTGCTATTGTGGTGTAGGTAGAAAATGGAGTGTGAACATGCTGATTGTCATTTCTGGTTTTAGTTCTAGCCAGATGGAGAGTGCTTTAAACTTTATGTTTATTTTGGAAACTGGGTCAATTCTTTGTGCCTACTTTACCCCTGCCTGTAAAAAAAAGTTTTTCCTTTTTTCTCCCTTGTTTTTTAAGGAGCTGAGTATCCTGTGAGGAAAACGTTTTGTGGAGCCCAAAGTTCAGGGCTATATATATCTTTTTCATGGCTTAGTAGTTTCAGGTATATAGTCCAATAGTTAAAATTAGACCAAATGATGTGCATTTTAGCTCCTGTTTCTTATTCAAAGCAGTATTTGTATCTTTTTTAGGAATGTTCATTTGAACTCGTTACTTTTTATTCCTGGTCAATTTTTTACAAAGGTATCTCAGATTCTGTTAAGGTTGAGTTTCCTCTCAAAAAAAAAAAAAAAAGAAAAAAAAAGAAAGATATTTTCTCTGTGGCCTATTAAGTAGTCTGGCCTCTTTGCTTGGTCTCTGGAACTACTTGTGTCTCTGTATCACTCAAAACTATCTAATTCATTCAGCATTGTTCCAAGTGTTCTGATAGGTATTGGTATTAGGAAAACAAACTAGATAATTCCTGGCCCTCAATGAGTTAGTGGTATGGTGAGTATCCGACAAGGAAATCATGGAATCATCTTTTTTCTCCCATTCTCTTCATCCCCATTCCATCTCTGTTTATACTGTAAACTAAGAGCTAAGATTAAGAACAGGTGAATAGAGAAGCTGGGCTAAATTGTAAGGCTGGTGTTTACCCGTTTTTTAAAAGAGATTTTTTTACTTAATGTGTGGTTAAGTTTTATTTTATTAAATATATTCTTATTGATTTCTGAGAGGAATGGAGAAGGAGAGAGAGATGGAAACATTAATGATGAGAAATGATCATTGATTGGCTGCTTCCTGCACATCCATACTAGGAATCGAGCCTGCAACCCAGGCATGTGCCCTGACCAGGAATTGAACTGGTAGCCTCTTGGTTCCTGGCTCAATGCTCAACGCTGAACTATACTTGTTGAGCTCCCATTCATTGTATATTTAGCACAAACATTGTGCCTAATTGATAAGTTATGATCATTAAACATATATAGAATGAATGAATAAATGAATGAGCAGAAGTTCACCTAGCTCAACCTGAGGAATATAGGAAGATTGTAAGAAGAGGAAGTGATTTAAGCTCAGACTACAAACAAAAGAGGTAAATGATGCAGAACTTACGTACTTTGCAGGTAAAGAGATACATGTAAATGAATAAAAATGAAATGGTTTGGCCTTTTTGTGGGACTCTGTATTTCACTTTGGCTTGAGGGGAATGTAGAGGTGGATGGGGAGGAAGGAAGAAAGCAGGATGTTAAAGGCCTTCATGGCTAGAGTTGGTCTTTTATCGTAAAGGTTATGGGAAAAATAAGAATTTTATTTTACAGTGCAAAAGATGGATCAGAGGAGATAAATGCTATGGGCCATTAAATCACTTAGAAGGCAGCAATCCAAGAAGACATAAACTAAAATGGTAGGAATGTGGGAAAAGGTGTAGTTTTAGAATTGGCAATATTTTCTTATTCTCCTAAAGGTCATATATGAACTCTCTTAGGTTTTGTGGGCCCTAAGATCTCCATTACAACTACTCAGCTCTGCTGTGATCATGCTAAAGCAGCCATAGACATAAATGAAGGAGCATGGTGTATTCCAATAAAACTTTAAACAGGGGCCAGCTAGTTTTGGCAGATTGGCCATAGTTTCCCACCATTTAGCATAGACAACATGGTTTGTGAAAGGACAATGGATTTTAGAGTCAGACAAACCTACGCTCATTTTTTTTTTGCAATACTTATTAAGAATTTAAATTTATTATCTAAAGCATCAACTAGAAAATGAAGATAATAATCCCTATATTTTAGAATTATTTGGAATACTCAAGAAGATATTGCATGGAAAGTTCCTGAAATAGTTTTTACATTGTCATTGGTGAATGGATGAAGGTGTTAGATATGGTAGAAGAAAGAGTTCAAAGGACTTATAGATTTTTGGCTAATTCAGCTGAGTGAATAATAAAATTCCTTTTTTGAGATAGAAAAGAAGGAGCAGATATTACTGGGGGGAAAGCGTAGTTCTTTTTTGGACATGTTGAGTATGAGGGCCTGTACATTATATTCCACAAATGAGTGAGATCATGTGATATTTATCTTTTTTTCCCACTGGATTATTTCACTTAGCATAATGCTCTCCAGATCCATCCATGCATCTCCATATGTTTGTCATTTACATTTACATGATTGTGGTTCCAGAGATATGAGCCATGGAGAGATCTCTTTAAGAGTCATGGTGTAGAGAAAATTACTGATGTTAAAAGAATACAGGATAGAGTCAGAATGAAGCTGGCCAAGTGTGGACACTCGGGGAAGGAGCAACACAAGGAGGTTAAGAAGAGAACCCAGAGAGAAAAAAAGAAAGCATGCTGACAATGGCTGAGAGAATTTCAAAAAGAAAGGGGGAACAGCAAGACCAATTGGACAGTGAGCCAGGAGAGATCTGGCTGGCATTCGGTGATCATTCATGACCTTCAATGAGTGGTTTCATTGGATAGTTGAAAGGGGTTTGTCTTTATGGAATCTAAAACTTTTTTTTCTATGTGAGGGAAAGTTAATTTTATCAGTAACCATTAATCTAGTATAGGTAGATTTTGTTTATACAGTATTTATTTTAATGCAAATTCGCTTTATTCTGAATCAAATTTCAACTTCAATAAAATATATTTACATTAGATTAAATCTCACTTTCTTTTTAAAAAATATATATTTAATTCTTTATTGTTTAAAGTATTACCTAAGTCTCCCTTCCCCCCCATTGACCTCTGTGTGGCCGTCCCTATCCTTCAACACATGCCCTACCTCTCTGCTTTGTTCATTGGTCATGCTCATATCCATGCATACAAGTCCTTGGATTGATCTTTTACCCGCCTCACCCCCCACCTTCCCTCATAGATTGGACAGTCTGTTAGATGATTCTATGACTCTGGTTCTATTTTTGTTTCTCATTTTGTTGTTCACTATATTCCACGTGAGTGAGATCATGTGATATTTATCTTTTTCCAACTGGCTTATTTCACTTAGCATAATGCTGTTCAGATCCATCCATGCTGTTGCAAATGGAAAGAATTTATATAAAATATGTTTTGTTGATATAAGAGAGGAAAAGAGAGAGAGAGAGAGAGAGAGAGAGAGAGAGAGAGAGAGAGAGAGAGAAACGTCAATAATGAGAAAGATTCATTGATTTTCATTGATTAGTTGTCTCTTGCACACCTGCAATCTGGGCATGGGCCCTGACTGGAAGTTGAACCATGACCTCCTGATTCAGAAGTCTACACTCAAACACTAAGCCATGCCAGGTGGGCTGAAATCTTACTTTCTAAATGCAGGTATTTTACTCAGGAGAATTTTCTTATTGATTGCTAAAAAATTATTTGGTGAGCTTCCAATAAATTTAGTATTGATTCCTATGAATGTGTTTATTGCCTGGGTTAGGTTATTGTTACCTGGCAGGTGAAGTGGTGTTCTGCTAGACAAAAACATTGGGGGAGGTCTTACAGAATCCTTACATATGTGGTATTGAGAATCAATTGATATATAATTTTAATTTTGGTTAAAATAAAATTCTTAAAAATTTTTTTTGCACAGGGTGAAAGTCTAACAAATTCATAGATGAATTATTTAGAACATGTTAAAATAAATGTTATACCCAAAGGCCTTTATGCAGAGATTTAAGAATTGCTTGGATATGATCAGAGTGTGGAATTTTTTTAGAGTAAGTCCTAAGCCAGTTCCCAAGTATTGCTTCTTTCCTACTTATGTAATATTTACATAAACTGTGATGACTGACTTAAGTCTCCTTGGGAGTTCAGGTGCTGGCCACATGGTCCTGGCATTGGGCTGTGTGTGTGAGATTTCAAAAGATGGCACTGTATCCAAGTAGATTCTTTTGAAATACTGGAGGCTTCAAAAAATTCTTACAGAAGTTAACTCTGGAACTACCTCTTTGATCCGATCTTCTTTAAAATTTCATTTATATTTAATAACTCCCCAAAGTCTTAATCTGTGAAGATCTAACTTCAGAACCTAAGGATTTAAAATAAATGTAAGGGAAAGACACTTACACTCATGCCTCTCATTAGACTTTGGCAAAAGAGACAAGTTGACTCTTCTAATAAGACTTTGGGGTGGAAGCCATGGACTTTAGAAAATTTTCTCACTACATATGAGTCTGCCTGTTAGATTCTTTAGAAAAGGCTTCAAAGAACCACCATAGTAGGTGTGATTCCCCAATTCCTTACCTTTAGGAAGGCCTACCTAGAGAATAACATAATTTGTTCTGGCCCCATACATACTCTAACACTCTAGATTCCATCATCCCTTGTCCTGTTGCTGAACCATGGCCCCCAAATTCCAGATCTGGATATACTGCCTCTTTTGCTACTGTTCCAAGATCACAGAGCAATATCTGGAGTAAATTATACAGTCGTGTGAACAGGTGCTGCTAAAATGCATGGTCTAGGACCATAGTCTCATCACTTGCCACTTATTTTAAGCTCACCTCTCTCTTATAACTGTTGAGCAGCTATTCTTATTTAACTCTCACATGTTTCCTTCCTACTTCTCCTACACCCAGGACCACCCTTCTTCATCTCAGCAGATGGCCTTCCTTTTATTTCTTTGAAAAAGAAAGGATAGCTGTAGTGGACACACATTCTTTTCATCCTGGCCTTCCTCTAACAAAAGAAGGCTGGGGTGGGAGGGCAAGGGGACAGCCAAACCATACAAACATCTGGGGCAAAGTAGTGACTTTTCTTTTAAGACAGTTGGGAAGACTTTGGAAGGTTTTGGGTCCAAGAGTGGCATGATTTGCCTTATGTTTTATAAGGATCAATCTGGCTGCTGTGTGGATTTGAGACAGTAACTGGTCAAGGATGGAAGAGGGCAGACAGATTAATAGTCAAGGTGAGACATGATGGCAGCAGTGGTCAGAATTGGTTAGATTCTGGACAAATGGTTAGGATCAACAAAATATGAGAATATACAGTAAGAGAAAATGAGGATCAGGATTTTGTGATAAGTTGGGGATGGCCATTTGTCATGTCAAGTGGGCAGTTAACATACCTGAGTCTAGAGTTCTATGGAATGGTCCAGGGTGAGGACATAGATATGCCCTTTCTTCTGTATTGTCCATTTCTCTCTCTACTGGTTCTTTCTTATCAGCTCATAAAATGCTAATATCTCTTCAATGTTAATATATATGAATAAAACACTCAACTCTCAACTCTGTACTCTTCTTTACCTATTTATCTATCTATTAGTTCTTCCTTTTTCAAGTGCTTCTAAAACATGTGTCTTTACTTTCTCATCTCCACCATTGTAAGTAGACATCTTCTGCTATGCTACCTCTCAAAGTACATTTGCTAAATTTCACAGACACGTTCCATCCATGTAAAAACATCTCTCTTAGCTACTTTGATGTTTATCTCTCCCTGGTTCCCCTCCCACTGCCCTGGCTATTCTTTGTTAGCTTTGCAGGATGATTATACTCCATCTGTGCTTTGAATATTGATAACTGTGATATTGGGAACAAATTATTGTCAGCCTCTTGAAAGGCTGAGCAGTGTATTTCTTTTTTTTTCTTAAACTGTTAACAGTTTATTTTGTTCCCAGTTGTTTTTGTGCAAACATATATTTTAAAATAAATCTAAGTTCTTTATTGTTAAAAGTATTACATGAGTCTCCCTTTTCCCCTCTTGACCTCTCCCTGGCTGCTCCCAGCCCTTCTCCCACCAGGACATGCTCTTACCTCCTGAGAGTCTGTGTCCATTGGTCATGCTCATATGCATGCCTACAAGTCCTTTGGTTGATCTCTTACTCCCTCACTCCCCTCCTTTCCTCAGAGGTTGGATAGTCTGTTCAATGCTTCTATGTCTCGTTCTATTTGAGCAGTGTCTTTCTATAGGAACGGCTCATGGGGAGCCAGGCAACTTCCAGATAACTCCCTAACCACTTGGCCCAAAGATCCCTGCCTTGTGTGTTTGTTCTTCCCTCCCAGAGGCCCCTGTGCAACTGCCATTTGAGTCTCTGAAATGTGTAATTCTTTAGCCCCTGTCAACATACCGGCACGGCCCAGACTGAGTTTCAAACTAGCTCGGTGTCCCAACGAAGAGAAAAGAGATGCTGAGATTTCAGAGGAGGATGGAGAAAATGTCCAGAGCATGAGGTACTTGTTGGCAAGCAGGGGTGGGAAGAGCCATGATGCTGCCGTCAGGAGGGAGGAAACTCTTCAAGGACTCTTCTTTTTCTTCTTACTCTGCGGTGGAAAAATAACCAGAGATTGATAATTCATGCTCCTTTTCTCTGCTTTCCTGACATGGGAACTTTCTTCCCCAGTCTCTTTATCGAGTCCCCGTCTTCTAAGTATCATTATCTCTTTATCATGGTCTATAATTGTACTTAAATCTTTTCTTTATGTGCTGTTTGTCTCTCCAACTAAAATGGAAGCCATGAAGGCAGGGAGCTTTTCTGTCTGGTTCAACTCTGTATCCCTGGGGTAATAGGAGCACAGTAGGTGCTTGCTCCATAAATTCTCTTTGAATGAATGAATCGATTTTGATACTCCATATTTGAAAATTTCTAAATTCAGAGCAAAGCAAAAGCACTCTAGTTTTCCAGACCTAAGTGCTTTAGTGGTGGCTTTAAATAGATATACAATGAAACTTAGATATATGAATATGTGGCTGGCTTCGTTTCTCTTTAATAGAGCTCACTTCTTTTGTGACTTCCCCCTCTATTCTTTTGCAACTTTCAACCTGTCCTTTGATGCTGCATCTGCCCTATGATTGTACTGTCACTGTGCCTGTCATGTCCCAGAGTTGTGGCTAGGAAGCAGGACACACTTCTCTGTGGCTTTTAGATTTCCCATCAACTTGTTTCAAGTTTCTTTTTTTTCACCTTATATATCCTTCGATTCTGTCCACCCTCCACCCCTTCACCACCTGCTATGTTTTCTGGCAAAAGAACTGAATTTTTAACTGTAAAACAAAATGCAATGAGCACAACAATAACAACAAAAGCCATTTGCTGTCTCAAGGGCATGGCACTTTAAAAGGCAATCTATACTTTGAAGATTATTATTTTGGTTATGCGCTTAAAAAAAGTCTAATTTGAAACCCAAAGCTATGTTGCTTTCTCTCCCCCAACCCCCTTTCACTTTAAAAAAATTATTTTTATTGTTGAAAATATTATAGATGTCCCCCATTTTCCCACTTTGTCCCCCTCTACCCTTTCTTTGTTCCCAGCTGTATGGACACTCCTCTAGTAAAGTGAAGGCCACTGTTTCAGTGGCAAGACAGCAGAGAGGCCATTAGAACTAGGATTTATGAAAACTGCAATAGTGTGTGTGTGTGTGTGTGTGTGTGTGTGTGTTTATGTATGTATGTGTGGGCATGTTAGCATGTGTGCTTATATTTTCCTCATTCTTAATCACAAGTGAGTCCTGGCCTAAATGAATGAATTTGCTAAACTCCCAATCTCTTTTTGTTCATTGGCTATATACAGAAGGGAAAACCCTGAGAAATTAAATAGTTTGGAAACAACTGTTTGTACCATAGAATTTCATGATGAAAGTTTGTATATCCTATTCTCTAGAGGCAACATAAGGTTAAGAGTGTTTCAGTTTAAATCAGAAATAGAAATATACTTTTTTGTTACCTGCTAAAGAAATAAAACCATATAAGTATATTTTAGAGCAATATGCATTTGAAACAAGAATGTCCATGCACTCAAAGGGAAGTTTCAGTGGCTTTTTATGTTTGATGAGAGCCTTCCTATAGTTGTGTGAGTTTAATTGCTAACTTAGTCTTTAGAGAGAAAGTTTCAAAGGAGAAAAAGTGATTGTAGTGGGATTTAGTTAATATGACAATGCTAGAGAAGACAGCTGAGATAAATGGGAAGAGACTCGGGGTCCACAGAGAAAGGTAAGGAAATCCCAAATATTTTCTAAATTTTTGGTTTTCCTGTTTTTTTAATTTAATCTGTGTAATAATCCAGGTTATATGCCTGTTTTTTTTAATGTAATGTTTAGACCAAAGTAATACATACACATAATTTAAAGAGCAAAATAATACTAAAATGTTTATTTAAAAAATGGTTCATAGTTTTCCATGTTCTTTTTCCATTTATCAGAGACTAAAATATTTTGGCCTTTTTAGTAATATTTATCTTTGTTTTTAACCTAAATAACATGAGTATTGAGAAGATTTTTAGTTTTTGTCATTATCTATTGACTTCTATCTTCGGAAGATGAAAATATAGTTCTCTTTCCTGTTCCTTAACAACCACTATATGCACATATCTACATTTGCAAATTTTCTATCTTCTCAATATATTTAGATCATAATCTTGATGATCAATACTCTGTTTTCATTATCAGGAGTATGTAGACACTATTTATACATGAGTTACCAGTATACTATCATTATTATTTTGAGTAACATTTGGTTTCCCCTAGGATAATTATTGTGATTAAAATTTTCTTCTTAGTTTCACACATTCTTCTCTTTATTTCATTTCAACCTCTTTTCTAATGTGTAATTCTCATAGAAAATTGTTCATATTAGGTAGTAATCAACTTCTCATCATTTTTTATGATTTCTTTTTTAAACTAACTATATTTTTATTGATTTCAGAGAGGAAGGGAGAGGAAGAGAGAGACAGAAACATCAATGAGGCGAGAATTATTGATCACCTGCCTCCTTCATGCCCCCTACTAAGGATTGAGCCTGCAATAGATGTATATACCTTGACTGGCAATTGAACTGTTGATCTGACTCATAGGTTAATGCTCAACCACTGAGCCACGCCTGCCTGGCATGGTCTCAACTTTGGAGGCATTTTCTTGGAGGCTTCTGACTATCTCTAGTCTGGATTAATCACTCTAAGCCTGACCCACAGTTCTCAGCCTAACTCCCTTCTTTCATAATCTTCAGGAATCCCTGTGCTTTTCTCCTGTTTTCTATGTCTGTGTTGAAGAAACAATCCTTAGAGTAGACTCCAGAGAAAGGATGCATAAAATAATTTTTTAAGGTTGCACATGTCTTTCATTTATCCTTAAACTTAATTGATAGTTGATCTGAGCAGAAATTTAAGTTAGAAGTGATCTTATGACAGAATTTGAAGCATCCTTCCTTTGTTTTTGAGTGTTGAATGGAATTATTCTTGTATTTTTAAAATCTAAAAACATTTATTTTTTAAAATGAAATATAATAGACATATAACATTACATTAGTTTCATGTATATAGCATGGTGGTTTGATATTTGTATACATTGCAAAATGGTCACTACAACAAATCTAGTCAACATCCATAAACTTAAATAGTTACAAAATTTTTTTTCGGGTGATGAGAACTTTTAAGATCTACATCCTTTCAAATATATAGTACACTATAGTTAACTATAGTTACCATGCTGTAACATTCCCATGACTTATTTATTTTATAACTGGAAATTTATACCATTTGACCCCATCATCCGTATCCCATCCCCCACTCCCACCTCTGGCCCCACCAATTCGTTCTCTCTACCAATGAGCTTTTTTTTTTTTTTTGCTATATTTTAAAATTTTACACATAGGTAAGATCATATTTTTCTTCCTCTGTCTTATTAGTTTCATCTGTGTTGTCACAAATGGCAAAATTTTATTCTTTTTTATGGTTGAATAATACTCTATTGTATAAATATATCATATTTTCTTAATTCATCTGTGGATAGTCACTTAGGTTGTTTCTATATTTTGGCTATTGTAAATAATGCTGCAATACATATGAGGCTGTATAAATCTTTTCAAGGTAGTGTTTTTCTTTTCTTTAGCTAAATACTCAGAAGTGGAATTGCTGGATTATATGGTATTTATATTTTTAATTTTTTGAGGATGCTTCATAATGTTTTTCTCTAGTGGCTGAATCAATTTCATTCCCACCAACATTGCACAAGGGTTCCTTTTCTCCACATCCTCACGAACACTTGCTTGTTGATATATTGATAACAGCAGTCTAATAGGTATGAGATTATACCTCATTGTGGTATTGATTTGTGTTTTTCTGATGGTTAATGATGGTGAGCACCTTTTAATGTATCTGTTGGCCATCTATAATGTCTTCTTTGGAAAGATTTCTATTCAGATCTTCTGCCTATTTTTTAATTAGATTTTTTTTTTTGCTTTTGAGTTGTATGAGTTCATTATGTATTTTGAGTGTTATGTCTTATCAAATATATGAAGAGCAAATATTTTCTTACATTCAATAGGTTGCCTCTTAATTTGGTTAATGGTTTCCTTTGGTGTGCAGAAGCTTTTTTTTAATTTGATGTAGTCCCACATGTTTAATTTTGCTTTTATTGCTTTTGCGTTAGTCAAATATATTTAAGTCTTGATTCTTGAAAAGAATAGGTTTTCTCTCTCCTTCCTTTTTGGAAACCTTTAAAATCGTCTGTTGATAAGCAGTGTTATGAAATACTATGGGTGAAGTCTTTTTTCTATGGGTCTGTTTTCACCCACTTTTCAGATTCTTAAAGGGCATGTCTCATCACTTGGAAATACCTATTACTCACTCCTGGGAAATTTTCTTGAGTTATTTATTGATACATTTCTCCTTTTCTTTATAGAAACTTCTATTACTTGGAAGTTGTATCTCTTGGCTCAATTTTCTTATCCCCATTTTACAATGTTCTATTATTTTTTCTTTCTTTTCACTCTATAGTCTGGAAGTTTTCCTTAAGCTCAGTTTCTAATCCCTCTTTGAGTTTTTATTTTTCTTACCCTACATCAATTTCCAAGAACTTTAGAGGTTTTCTTTTGTGTTTCTTCTTATAACATTCTGGTTTTTATTCAAACTCTTATGTTCTCTCTGAAAATGTACACTAGTTTATGTCCAGTTTTCATATCTCCACATAGTCTCTGTTTTCTTTAAATTGATTTTTTTTTTTTTTTTGGTTTGGTCTCTGTTTCTCATGTCGGGAGCTTTATGAAGTTGTATGAGAATCCTGGCTATCTTTTTATAGTTGGACTTATGATTATGGATTTAATATAGGGAGATCTGATTGGGTTATTTTGTGGGGAATATTGAGCATCACAACTTTTATGTCATTTCTTTGTGGCTGCCAGTTTCCCCAGAGAGAAATGTTTCCATATTTTAGACTAGAGAATATAAGCCTAGCTTCTAGCTTCCTGAGAGCTGAATGAAGAAACAGAGCTGAAGGTTTGACATTCATTATGTAAACTTTCATATATTCCCCCTGATTTCAGTATGGTACCCCTACCTTCTGCTGCTCCCTCAGTCCAGAGCCGCTCTCCAGTCTTCTGCTGAGGCATGAAAAGGGAAATTGCCTGGCTCTGTGGAATTCACAGGGCATCTGAGAGATGGATATCTGTTTGCTTCTTAAATAGACTTTCAACCGATCTCATAGTCTTAACTCCACCTTTGCTCCTACCCTTCCAGAAGTATCTGGTGATAGCAAGTCCTATGATTTTTGGAGGTTCTGTAGTGCATATCAGGTTGATTTCTTGGCTTTCCCTCCAGCAGATAGTTAGTTACTATTTGGCCTATGTTTTCAGCTCTCACAAATTTGTTTTATGTTTTCCTATTCTCTTGTCCTTGTGGCTCTATGGTTTTAAAATATCTATTTATTGTTATTTTGTGGAGTTTGGAGAGGAAGCAGAGGCAAATACATGAGATCAACCTCCCATCTTTGGCTGAGCTTCTCTGCCTCTTTGCCTAGTTCTGTCACTTCTGCTGGCTCTTACTTTTCTTTCCTTCATTTATTATGCAGATTTATAGAACCCTTGATATAAAAATTCCTACTACTATTTACCATTTTCTCTTGGTTAGTGGGGAGTATCCCATCTTTGCCACACCAATTAGTGGTCTATTGCTATACTATCTGTCTACTGCACCTGTAAGTAAGTCTACTCCACTGTTTGTGTGGCCTCTCAGCTATGCTGTTTGGTCCCTGATCTTTGGAAGTGCTGTGCTGCTATAAAATCTCTGCTCCATCATTCTCTCTGGCATTCTTCCCCTCTGTATTCAACAGAGCCAAGCTTTCTTTTCTACTATGTCACTCCTCAAACCCATCTCCAGCAGGACATCTTACCCAATTCCCTTCCTATATAGACTAATACTGTTAAAAATGACCACACACGCTGTCATTAGCTAGATCGAGTCAGGGTGGCCTAACACTTTTATATAGGTTTATACTTGGGAGTTAAAGGATGTTATGAAATTTGCCAACATCCTGATTGAAGCTGGACATAAATATCTTCAATTTCTTAAAGTTAGGGTTCTGCTATACTCTTAAAGCTAGATATGGTCCACAATAAAAGAGTGAGAGAAAAGCCACACTAAATATTGTGGGTTAAATTTAAAGCAATCAGGGCTAAAATGCCTCTTCTGTCTTAATGAACAGCGTTTGGTAGCCCACAGTGAATTCAGCCTAGTGATGCTTGATAAACCTGTCATGGGTGTTTTCCAGTTTGTGTTTGGCTGAAATACTGGCAGCTGGAACGCTTTGCTGAAGCACTTTGTGTAGGATGGGAACACATGTGTCTTCGGTGAAAGCTGTTTTGTAGTGAAAATCATTGGGATTCTTGTGAAACTGTATCTTGTGAACAATGACATAAAACCACTGTCTTTGAAATCTTTGGTTTAAGTCTCAAGTAACTAGGTTTATAGAATAAGGGCTTACTGGGTGAGCATGTCTCACTATTGTGGTGCGAGGAATTTTTCTGTTGTTAGATAGAACTTCGCCTACATAAGTTTAAAGCAGAGGAAGACTGACTAATAAAGGTCATCATAATTAGAGGTAAAAAAGTAAGCTGAAAAGGATTATGATTAAAGGCTGTGTCCCCATTAGAAGTTGAGTAACCAGAGTTTCTGGAATAGAGTGAAAAAGGAAAAAATGATGTGGCATGAGTCCAGAAAAATAATAGAACATGGTCTTCAAGGCCTGGAGACCAAGTTATTGTGTGGATGGGACCTGTAGAGGTTTCTGAGGAGAAAATAATGTGACCTGGCATGTCAACAGGGTCACTCTGGGTAACATGCACAATTTACAATAGCTACAATTTGGAAACAGCCAAGGTGCCCATCAGCAGATGAGTGGATCAGAAAACTGTGGTACATCTACATAATGGAATTCTATGCTGCCATTAAAGAGAAGGAATTCTTACCATTTGCAGCAACCTGGATGGAACTGGAGAGCCTTATGCTTAGTGAAATAAGCCAGTCAGTGAAGGAGAAGCACCACATGATCTCATTCATTTGTGGATAATAAAGAACATTGTAAACTGATGAACAAAAGGATAGATACAGAGGCAGTAAAGCATCAAACAGACTGTCAAATTATAGCAGGAAGATTAAGGAGAGGTGGGGTAGATAAGAGATCAATCAAAGGACTTGTATGCATGCATATAAACATAACCAATGAACATAGACACTGGGGGGTTGAGGTATGCCTGGGAGGGAGGGGGGGCAATGGGAAGATACATATACATGTAACACAATAAAAAAAAACCATCCTAAAAAAAAAGAAAAGAAAAGAAACTAGGATGACAAGGGAGAGAAGAGATAATTCAGGGAAGCTCTTAAATAATCTTAGTGAGAAATGATGATGGCTTGGATCAAAGCAGTAGCAATGCAGATCATAGGCACAGGTAAGGTTCTAGTTATAGTTTGAAGATAAAACAAACATTATTTACTGACATATCAAATGTGGGGCATTAAAGGAATAGAGACATTATGGGTGATTGCAAGTTATTTATTTTTGGCTTATGCATCCTAGGGAGAGAGATGATTGTAGGGAAAGAAGAGGGTTTCTTGGGAGGGGGAGGATATGAGTAGAATTAGGAATTACATTTTGATAAATTATGTTAATTTTGAGATGCTTGTTAGACATATAAGTGCAAATGTCTAAGACAATTGGACAGAGAAGTCTGGATTTTAGGGGAGAGATCCTGCTAGAAACATCAATTTGAGAATTTTTGGTATAGAGCTGATATTTAAAGTATGGTTGAGAAGGTGGGGGTGGGTGGGTGAGTGGGGAGAGATTAATCAAATAATTTATATGCATAACCCATGGACACAGACAATAATGTGGTGAAGGCCTGAGACAGGGGGATAGGGGAAGCAAGGAGGGGATCAATTGGGGGAAAAGGGGGACATCTGTAATACTTTCAACAATAAAACACATTAAAAATGATACATTAAAACAAGATACATTAAAAAAAGTCTGGTTGTGATTGGTTGAACCCTCAGGATTGGGTGTAGGTGAGGAAGAGGTCTAAGAACTAAACCCTGGGACATTCCCATGTTTAGTAATCAGTTAGACATTGTGAAACCAGCAGAGAGTGAGAAGGAGCATTTAGTGAGATAGAAAGAAACTTAGGAGTGTAGTGTCTTGTGGGTCAGGAGAGGAAAGTGTTACAAAAAGAGATGAGTGAGCAGCTGTGACAAGTGCCATAGGTCAAGCAGGATGAGTCATGGGACTCAGTATTGCTTTTCAGTCTTGAGATCACTGATGGCCTTGAGTAGACTAGATGAAATCATGGGGACAAAAGCAATTACCTCTTTAAATTTCAATTTTTTCATCGCTAAAATGGGGTATTATCACCATGTCATAGGGTTGTTGTGAGAATTAAACTAATTGATTCATGTAAAGGACTCAGAACTGTGCCTAGCATGTTGTAAATGGTAAATATTTTTATTGCTTTTAGATACCTTTATTCAGCTGGAAATTAATTTCCAGACCTGGTCCTTTTGGGAGATCATGCAAATTAATTAAGAATCCACCTAACTGAATCAGTGTCTAGTGCAAACACCTCCCTTCCAGGCTATCATTGAAGACCTTGTCCAGTATCTCACTGAAGTGTGGGTAACTCCACACAGTGTGGTAACTCTATCAAACAAGAAATGACACGACTTCTTTCTTAAGGTCACATACTAGATCTTAAAAGATTTTTTTCCTCTTGTTTCTAGATGCTTATCATTCTAAATCTTATCCAAAGAAAATACCTAAGTTTACCAGTTTTCTATTGGAATTCACCAATTTTGTTATTCAACACAATCCAAGCATCACTGGGCTGAAAATTGCAATTGGGTTTGCCTCATTAACTGATATTTTGCCAACTCTATCCTCCTTAAACATAGGTGTCAGGGACACAATTATTTCTTTGGAAGGTCCTCTAGAGACTTGGATGAAATCTGATGGAATCAGAAGACACAGACTCTTTTAGAGCTATTAATGTTTTATTTTTTCTAAATCAGTTTGTCTCCTGTTGGGTTTATGTCCTCTCTTAGCAATGCTCATTATAATCTAGTCTGAATGTCATTCAGCTTGAAGTAGAGGGCAGGCTGAGCAGGAGGAGTTGAGGACTTATGTATTCTGCATGTCTTCCATCAACACAGACACAAAGCCCAAGAAGCAGGTGCTATGGAATAAATTGTGCCTCCCCAAATACACATGTTCAAACCCTACATCCATGCAACTATGATGGAGAAGGGCATTAAGGAGAAGATTAAGGTTAAATGAAGTCATTAGAGTGGAGCCCTGATTGGATAGAATTGTTGCCCTTTTAGAAGTGGAAGGGACAGGGTTCTTTCTCTACCATGGGAGGACATAGCAAGAAGGTGACCTTCCACTGTTAGATTCCTGGTCAGGGCGCATGTCCTATTGCGGGTTTGATCCCCAGAAGGGTACATGTGGGAGATAGCACATCAGTGATTCTCATCATTGTTTCTCCTCTTTGTAATCAATAATAATAATAATATGAAATACATAAAAGAAGGTGACCTTCTGCAAGCCAGGAAGAAGGCTCATACAAAAATCGAAGCATGCTGGAACCCCACTTCCAGCATCTAGAACTAAGAGAAAATAAACTGTAGTTTGAGCTACCCAGTCTATGGTATATGGTTATGGCAACCCAGAATAGTAAGTCAGTAGGGCTCTGCTTTTTTTTTACTCGATGTTGTATAGTAAGGAGGGAGGGGGGCGGAGGACTTTAAACCATCTAACAAGGTAGTTAATAATATGCACTAAAAAAATAATTTGGCTATGAAATACTATCAACTTCTTTAATTGCATCCAACATAGTACTTACGACCTTTAAGTTTTATGACTTGATCAGAACACCAATGAAGATGCACTCCTAATTTATCAAGCTCCTTAACATCAAATTCCTTTCATGTCCTAGAATTAAAGGGTAGGGTAGCTGATGCAAGCCTATCCTTCTTGCTGTCCTTGCATCCTTTTTTCCCCCCTTCCCCCTTACCTTTATTCTGTACTAACGACTAGCATTATTTCCTGCCTGAAACATTTTGAAATGTTTACTGTATGGTATTTCAGGACACATTCAGGAAACATTCATCCAGTATTGATCAGTATGTAGTCTTTGTAATTTTAAAGCTTGTGCAAGCCTATAGAGGCAAGAAGAAAGCTTGTCTATTTCTCTGGCCTATGAATTAACAACAACAAAAATGCCAGTACCTGTGAAGTCTTTTCACTCATTGTTCCAGATTTTGTTTTTAAGGTGGGCATTTCTTTCTTCTCTAATATTTGTGTCAGAAAGCACTAAAATAGTAAGCTATTATTTGTAGTCTCTGAAAATCCATAATTGGAAATCTAATTTCAGATTCCAGAATTATGTCTACACAGGTTGACTTGAGGCTGGATTGTGGGTACATGGTCCAGACTCTGGACTGACCATCTTTGTCCTATAGGCACAAAAGAGAATGGCTACTCATTGGGAATTGAGTGGTTTAAAGACAACAGAAGTATCTGTCAGGAGCAGTGGAAGGACCTTGCTTTATACTTTAATTTCTCTAACTTGTACCTGTGAAATGCAGAATGAATAGACATCTATCTTATTTATATCTAAACCTATATCTCTATATAATATTATTCAACTTATTATATGTAAATATATATTTTAGGCTGAAAAAATCTTTTGTTGAAGAATATTCATTATGGTACTCAAAGGAAAAAAATAAAACAGTGTACTGTTGGAGAATTTTCGAAGAGGAGGAGGAAACATTTAGAAGAACAGTTAAATATGCAAGCTACAGTTTATAACAAAATCCCATATGGTTTAATGCCATGCATTAGTTTGTTTTAAAAATTTTGTGGTTCATTTTCAACTTAAGATGAATATGAGATTTAATTAGTTTTGAAGTCAGCTAAGGAAGCATATGTCTTTTGGTAAACACAGAATAATTTGGTAAACAGCCAGTGGGATGGACATGGGGAGAAGGGATGTTTCAGTGTAAATATGGTATTCTCTCCCATATTCTTGGTGATAAGTCTAAATTTCAGTTAACCAACAACATGGGGTCCTCAGCGAGCCAGACCAGCCAATCCTTAATGTGCCGAGAGTGTGGTTTGTTTGTTTTTCTTCATACATTTTGCTTAACTGAAAAGAAAGAATTTTTAGGCTTTCATTAATCTATTAGTCAATCAGTCAAACACTTATTCAACATATTTCATATTGTGTGTATTTACTATGAAATAAAAGTGTATCTGTGTCTTCAGTGTCTGGATAAGTCTCTGCCTGGCTATCTATCTAACTATTAACATAGGTATAGATCTAACTAGAGATATCTAGACCTAAGGGTATAAAATCAAGTAAAATCATTTTTCCTCTATACTTCAGGGATATCAACTTCCTTATGTAGTTGAATTTGGAAGAAGTATAACTTGAATACCTCAATGTACTTACATGAGGTGGAAACAGGAATGTTTATCTTCTGCATCATTGTATCCTGAATAAGCCAGAAAAAGAGCCCTGGTTATAGATATAATCATATTCCTATCACAGAGTCTGTCATAGAGTTGCCATGAGGTCAAATAAAAGAACACATGATGAGCATATTTGAAGCTTTTAAGGACAAAAAATGATAGTTGTTATTTTTAGAATACTCAAAATCCAGCTCCTATGTGTCTGTCCCTTTTAAAATGGGGCAATTTAATATATATTTTATTCATCATACGTGGGTATAGAAAGTTGGTAAGTGAAAGGATCTGTCTTTGTCCATTCTGAAATCAGTCTGATTGATACAGACAGGTCAGCCTGGCTCATTCAAGACCTTGAGAACAGCCATTGGGATGGGCAGGGGGCTGTTTCAGTGTGATTCTCTGGCATTCAGCTTTCCCCAGGATGGTTCTCTGCTCTCCATGTGTCCAGAGATATATACTTTAAGAACATGAGAAGTTGTGCTGCTTAGTCGAGATTCTCCCAAATTTTGAGGACTCAAAACTTGATCAAACCAGGCTGGGTCATCTCCAAATCTTTGTCAGTCATACTCAATTTCCAAGCATTTTCTTCTTGTTACCATCAGACACTGTACATTCAGTTAGGGTTCTGAGAGTCTATTCACATAGTCATGACAACACAATCATACTTTCCTATATTTTAAAGAACAAGTTTAACTTATCTTCCATTTCTTTTGTGAAGGGATAGGTTTTGAAACCCCTATTTTAGATTTGCTTTGGATTAATGATTTTTGTTCGCAAGAGAATGAATGCAAAGGCCTCTGTCCCTGTAACCGTGTTTAATTATGGGACCCACTGGGCCACATTTCACCACTTTCTGTTTCTGAACCAATGTTAGCTTCTCTAGTTTACCGTGGAAGATGGTTTGCAGGTCCACAGCAAAGGATAAAAGTAAAACAAATGTTTGGGAAAGTGCTTTGAGATAGCTAAAGATAGGGAGCCACGCAAAATCACACAGGCAGTGGTAGGAATGACAAATTAATTAATGCACTTAATTGCTTTATGGAAAGAACCAGCTCTTTTGCAATTTGCACAATTTTTGTGTGTGTAATGAAAATGTTTCATAATTTTATAAATGAATGCATAACCTCTGTATTTTGTATTTTTTTGTGGTTATAGTTTGGGTAGTTTATTTATTTACTTGTTTATTTAAATTTCTTTATTGATTAAAGTATTACATATTTGTCCTCATCCCCTCATTACCTTCCCAAACAACCTCCCCCACTAATGCTCCCACCCTCCTGTGGTCTCTGACTACTGGTTAGGCTTATATGCACGCATATAAGTCCTTTGGTTGATCTCTCCCCCTTATCCCCACCTCTCCCCTACCTTCCCTCTGAGGGCATAACCTCTGTTTTAAGGTGCTTGGCTAATGTATCTTTTTCTATATTTTTAAATTGTATTTTCAGACAGTATTTTTCTTTCTTATTGTGTAAATTCAGAACCGAGTTCCTAATGAGATAAGTTATTTTAAGTAGTTAGGAAAGAGAAAGAAAACAAATTATTTTAAAACAGTTAACAGCTTTGAACAACTTACTGCTATTTCAGATATTATGATTTAATGAATCTTGTTTTCAAGACTGTAATTTTTATTTCTTGCTGGAAACATACCCTGAATAAGTTTTTTTTTTTTTAAGATTGGCTAAGAAACTCAGAACAATAAGTTCAGAGGTTTAATAGTTTTTCTGGAGGCTTGAAGATTTCTGAGGAGTCATCTCAGGACTGGGGTCACCTTATTAGATAGGTGAGCACACAGGCACCATCTTATAAGCTACATGAGAGTTTCTACACTCACTGTATGGCCAGCACTTGGCACACTGGTACATTGGAATAAATGAATGAACAAATTAACCCCATCCCTCCATCCCTGCTTTCACTTGTGAGGTCCCATTTTTCCTTTTCCAGTCAGAGTTCACTAGGGAGGGCTTCTGACCTGTTGCTGCTTCCCACACACATCAGATCCTGCCTCGTCCTCTCCCTATAATCTGCCTTCTCTTCTCCAGTCCTCTCCACCATTCTTCCCAGGCCTCCAGCTCCCCTGAATCTTTACCCAAGTGGGAGTCAGTGTCCTAAAATGATGGTCAAGGACCAGTCTTCAATTGCCCACGGAATTGGAACAGTAATCTGAAACATTGCCAACTCTTTTATGGAAATGGGCGAGCTCTCTGAAAATTGTCATGCACTGTATAAGTAATAGTTTTATATAGTAGTTTATTGATTTGTCAAAGTAATTGATATCACCTTGCCAACATGGACAACCTCAGATACCCTGGGACTCTGGCTGGTATGCCTTCCTAAGCCTTTGTTGACCTCTCTCTGTGTCCTTGGTTTGGAGTTGCTATATTTAAAGTCAGTCATGTTCAATATACTATTTGACCCTTCGTATTCTGAGACAGAGAAAATGACTTGTTTTCTCACAGTGCCCTTAGGTGTCATGTGATGAGCAGGTAGGTGATAACAATAGTAAAGGTTTATTTACTTCTGTGATGGGCAGGGATAATTCTATACAGTATTTCATTTTACAATGGACAGCTGATATTTTTTCTAGGATGTCAGATGTGAAGCTAAGTACTTTCCATAATTTGACTTATTTCATCCTTATAATAACCTTATGAGTTAAGTTATATAATTACCCTCATTTTACAAAGGAGAGGAAATTGAGTACAGAGAGGTTAAGTAACTTGCCATTAAGACCAGTAGTCATTCATTATTCCCAGCTAGAAAGACATGAGACTTGGTTAGGCAGTTAACAGCAGTGTAGAATGTCTTTTTATGTTCTTTCTTTTATCCCTGTGGATCCTAGAATGCTTTTCTAACTTTATGAAACATAAAAGTGACCTAGAGCAGTTATATTATTATTAAAATATCATCTCTAGGGGAGTAGCTATAATATTTGTTTTCCAATAAAAATAGCTTCATTTTTTCTGATTATAAAAATAATTGAACTTATTTAGAAAAATGAGAAAATACAGAAAATGCAAATTAGAAGTTACAATCATCTGAAGCTCCATTACCTAGCGGTATTTGGGTGAATATGCTTTCTGACATTTCTCTGTATATATATATATGTATATATGTGTGTATGTATATATGTATGTGTGCATGTATATGTGTGTAAATATGTGCCTGTATATGCCTGAATGAGACTATACTATGCATCTTTTCTCTAACCTGTTCCTATGCTCACAATATCTTTTGGGGATGTATTTTCTGTGGCAGTTACTGTAAGAATATATCTTGCTTTTTAATGGCTATATAGTGCTGCCTTATGTGGCTATACCTTACTTTACTTAAGTGATCCCATATTAAGAGACATTTAAATTGCTTCCAATATTTACAGTATAAACAATTTCATGATAAACATGATTTGCACAAATCTTTTGGTGGGTGGACAGTTGCTATTTGGGAGCAAATTTCTGGAAGTGGGATTGTTGACAGAAAGGACATTCATATTTTTTGTTTAGGTGTACAGAGCCAAATCGGAGAAGTAGTAATGTCTTAGCACTCCACTAAAGTATTTTGAGTGTACCCATTTCTTCCATTTCTTGCCAGTGTTGATTTTGTTAATTTTAAACAATCATTGCCTGTTGGATAGTTGAATTGTTTTTGCTTTTATTTCTGATGTTCAATGATTAGTGGGATTATTGACCATTTGTGTTTGTTTTTCAAATTACCTATTAATGTCTATCCATTGTTTTTATTAGTGTGTGGTTTCTGTTTTTATAGATTTTTATCTTTTTTAACATTTTTTTTCCAAATAATGGTTACCTTTTCAGCCTTGTTTTAGTAGCTTATTAACTAATTGATCTATTATTTGCCATAAAAAAGTTTTAATTTTTTTAAAATATATTTTATTTATTTTTTACAGAGAGGAGGGGAGAGAGATAGAAAGTCAGAAACATCGATGAGAGACATTGATCAGCTGCCTCCTGCACGCCCCACAGTGGAGATGTGCCCACAAACAAGGTACATGCCCCCAACTGGAATCAAACCCGGGACCTTTCAGTCCACAAGCCAACGCTCTATCCACTGAACCAAACTGGTCTCAGCCAGGAATTTTAAATTTTTATGTGGTCAGACAGATCTCTTTTTTATGGATTCTTCTGGATTTTAAGCCTTTTTTGTTGTTGTTTTTTTGTTTGTCTTTTTGTTAATCCTCACTGGAAGATATTTTTTCTATGATTTTTAGGGAGAGTGGGAGAGAGAGGGAAGACAGAGAGAAACATCAATGTAAGAGAAGCACATCAATTGGTTGCCTCTTGCATGCGCCCTGACCAGGCCCCAGGCTGGGGAGGAATCTGCAACTGAGGTATATGCCCTGGACTGGAATAGAACCATGGACCCTTTGGTCTGTAGGCCAGTGCTCTATCCACTGAGCCAAAGCGGCTAGAGCTGAGCCATTTTTAATAGAATCTTCTTTACCCTGACATCATAGAAATGCCTTCTTCTTAACAGGACACAGAATCAGACTATGTAACTGTACCTATGTATCAATCACTTTAAAGTGCATTAATCTTTCATAAACAAATACTCACTTAATTTGGTTCATAATTTCACATTATTAATAACTAGAGGCCTGGTGCATGAGATTTGTGCATGAGAGGGGTGGTGGTGGTGATGGTGTCCCCTCAGCCCAGCCTGCACCCTCTCCAATCCAGGGCCCCTTGGGGGAGGTCTAACTGCCAGTTTAGATCTGATTCTGGGGATTGTGCCTAAATCGGTAGTTGACATCCCTCTTACAATCCTGGACTGCTGGATCCTAATCACTCATCTGCCTGCTAGTTGGTCACCCCCAACTGCCCTCCCCTCTGCTAGCCTGGTTACCCCATGCATCCTGCTGTTCAGCTATTTGGTTATCCCTCACTAACCCCCCTGCTGGCCTGATCGTACGCAGCCATCTTGAGAGGGCAATGAGGGTCAATTTGCATATTACTTTATTATATAGGATATTTCCCAGGTGAGGAAAATGAGACAAAGGAAATGATTCTTACTCCAAATCACATACCTAGTAAAGATTAGACTATAGGTTAGTCTGATATCAAAGCCATGCTTTCTGTCATGGCACAACACTGTGATCTCTTAATAGGTAAAAAAATAGGAAGGTTAAATGGCCTGTCTCTTGCTAAATATATTCCCTTCTTTTGATAGAAAGATTAGGAAATGATCCTTGACTGTTAATATGATGCTTCTTGTAGTAATCAGATTCCCAGTTCAGTCTTTTACAAAGAATTTCAGTGGAAAAGCAATTACATCTTAAAAGAAAAGAGACATAGGAATGTTAAGGTATTAAGAATGATGTCGGGTATGCTTTGGGTTTTACGAATTAAGAGGATGATGTCCAAGTAGTTAAATGAATTTGTGAAAATGGGTCAATGAGAGAGCACCACATCAGAATGCTTGGTCCATTTTCAGGCAATCACACTGAGCAGATTCTTCCCTCATCTCATTTCCAGTAAGTAGTCAGAGCAAGTATTAAGCAGGATTTTACATGTACAATTAGAAAGGATTTTATGCCTGGTATTATACTGGATTTTGATGCAGATGAAGTATTCACAGAATACTTTCAGTCCTTAGGTCAGAATTCACTGTTGGGATAAAGGAGTATGTGATTTCAGTTTATATCACATCACTAATTAAAAGCACTTGTGTGAATGAACTGCTATTTTTGGCAAGCACTGTATTTGAGACAATGTGAAAAGTAAGTTTTTCCCCTTTTGTCCCCCTCTAAGGATAAATTTGAGTCAGGAGGGTGTGATTCCTGGTTTTGAAAGGAGGTGCAGAGCTCAGGGTCAAGCTAGACAGAGAAAGACAAAGACCATATGATCTCACTTATATGTGGAATCCTTTGAACAAAATAAACGAAATGAACAAAACAGAAACGGAGGCATGGATACATGGAAGAGACTGAGAGTTGTATGCCAGAGGGGGCGTGGAGGGAGACAGGATGAAAGAAGGTAAAGGGATAGCCCATAATAGGTACAGACAACAGTGTGGTGATGACCAGAGGCAAGGGGGTGTTGGATGGAGGTGGACAAAGGAGGGGGAAATGGGAACATCTGTAATAGTGCCAAAAAATAAAAATAAATTAAAAAAAGGCAGAAATATTTGGAAATTCAATGCAGAACAACGACAACAAAAAAGCTATAAAACGTTGTAAAGCTATGTAATGGGAGTGAAGCGGATCGCCTCCTCTGCGAAGCACAGTCATTGTTCTGTAATCTGTCCTCTCATGGCAGTTAAACATGTTAAACTGTAGTGCAAGCTCAAGTGTTTGTTAGTTCGTATTTCTATTTTGTTGCTGCAAATTCTCAAACCCAAATTTCTTGCATATCTGGAAAAGGGACTGCGTTACCACCGACACGAATTGTTTCTAGATCTTCCAGGACTCTGAGTGATTGAGTTGAAAGAAAATTGCCTTCCTGTACCATGTGGGCTCTGATATTTTTACCTGTGTCTGGACCTTTTCCCTTACAATTGCAGTAAATCAGTCACTCGCTCGGATGGAGAGCCATAAAGGCAGAGAAGACTGTTATTTGGGAGTCTCAGCATTTATTTGGCCCACGACACAAGGACAGGATAGTTTATGACCCTCTGTTGAGTCTTGGTTCTCTCCTCTTTAAACAAACCCTTCAGTTCCAGAGCTTCTCTGTGTTCTCAAATCCCATTAGAAGCGTTTTCTAGCTTGTAGGTTTCCAGAAGAGAATCCAAGGTTCATAAGGCAGTGGGAAAATAAGTTTTTTTTTTCCTTTTTTGCTCATTAAAAAGAAAGACCAGGCACCTTAGTGGTACAACAAAGTTAATTCTTTCGGTATTCTAATAAAACGTTTTCCCCTGAAGTTAATTACTTCTCACATCAGTGTTGTTCTTTCTAATAAAATAAAGCAGTGACCCTAAGACGAGGTGGATTTTTTTTTACGTGTTATAAGGAATAACATGAAGGAATTTAGATACTCAAGAAATTTTTTGACCTTCTTGTTAGTTGTGTTCTTTCAGTAATATTCCCCCAACTAACCAATTATTCTAGGTATGGTTATTAAGAATATGAACATCAGGCATACTTGGATTCAAATCCTGGCTTTGCTACTTACTATGTAGGTGGCTTTGGGAAAATTGCTTATTTTTACACCACAGTTTTCTCATTTATCAAATGGGAATTATGATACCTTTCTCTCATTAAAGTGACATTTAAGATTAACTGATGTAATGAACATAAAATGCTTTAATTGTACCTGAGATAAAAAAAAGTGTTGAGTGGAAAAGGAATCTAGTACTATTACTAGGCACTAATTGTTATAAATCTGTTGATTCTTTCATAAACAGCTAACTTTTATGAGTGATTTTTGTAATAACATTTCCCCCCATTTACTTATACTTCAACATAAGTTGAGGGCTTGCTATGTCTTCAACATAGGGATACCAAGAAGAATAACATATGGCTCTTGAGAACTTAGGAGATCAGGAAATATTTGTTTCTTTACTTTTACTTCTTCTATTTATTATCATTTGTGATTTTAATGCTATTTATAACCCTTTAAAAGCCTACCAGGAAAGAGTATACACATACTACCCATAAGAATTCCATTTCTTGCTTTCGTGTTTATTCACCAGATTTCTCCTACAAATGACAATAATTTTGGAAACTTACTCTATTTAGTGTGGTGTATACTTACACATATAGTTTCTACTTCAAGAACTAGGGAAAGAAGGATTGAGAAGATTATGCAAATTTATGTAGTGATTTGATGGCATTAATTTAGTTCAGAGAAAATAGAAAAGCACAATTTGTTATATCTAAGTAATTTGTAGGAACAAGAATTTGGGCCAGTTAACAAAGTCACAGAATCAATTAGGTAAAAACATTGTTATGCTTCATATATTGCTTAATTGGAGCAGGGAAGTCTCTGGTTGAGACCTGAGGCATATTGATCTGATTCCATAAACATTTATTGAATATTTGTTCTGTGTCAGGCACTGGGTCAGCTTTGAAAAGATAAAAGAGAACACGAGAAAGACCTTGTTTTCAAGGAATATCAAATTAAAAATCTAATGGGTTTTGCCTGTTAATTTATGCTTGAACATTCAGTTTTTATCTATTTTCACTGCTCAAATGGCAAGGTACACACTTTGAAATGTGAATATTCTCCTGAGTATTTTATCAAATGTGTTCACCCTTTGTAACATCTCATATAGCAATTTGGAATAGAGTCAATTGCCAGGTTATGAGGGTTACTATGAATTTCTACATATAACCTATATTTTAATCCTTTCTGGAGGATATATTTTAGAGAGAATGGAAGGGAAGGTTGGATGGGGAGAGAAAGAAACATCAACATGAGAGAGACACATTGATTGGCTACCTCCTGCCGACCAGGGCCAGGGATCAAACATGTAACCAAGGTATGTGCTTTTAGCAGGGACTGTGAACATTCAGTCCACAGGCCAATGCTCTAACCACTGACAAAAACAAAAAACAACCAGTCAGGGCTAGAAGTAGGTGAGTCTTTAAATATAATTTCAAATTCTTCCTAATTCTTCAGGTAGTAAGAGAAGGGAACCAACAGAAAATATTTAAAAAAACCCAGCTTCACAATAATTTCTAATACATACTTTTTTTTCGGTGTGATAATACTTCATACTTAAGCCGAAAAATGACACACTGAAAG
The DNA here is from genome assembly GCA_004026805.1 of Lasiurus borealis. Lineage (NCBI taxonomy): Eukaryota > Metazoa > Chordata > Mammalia > Chiroptera > Vespertilionidae > Lasiurus > Lasiurus borealis. The sequence goes on along the minus strand of PVJN01019176.1, from coordinate 10,864 downwards.
AAAGTTTAGGTAAATACATGGTACTGGTCATTTTAGACTGTCTAACATAAAAAGTGTTATTAATTTACAGTGAGTTTCTAGCTAGTATCCACAGACTAGAATAAGAAGCGATTTTTCTTAAAAGACTTAAGGGAACTAGGTCTGGGTAGGTTCTTATTATGACAGATGGGTTCTTCTACATAACTTTCCTAAGTTTGGTGGTGCTGAGAAATGGGGCATTCATTTGCACTACTGTTCTGCCTCTTCATCGCTTATTTTCTGAAAATTAGAACTACTGATAATGGGTAATGTTTATAACTTGTTCTGTCTTCTGTTTTCTCCTATGTTTACCGAGTACTTAATGAACTTCAACAAGACTTAGTACTAGTGGGGAAAATGAGGCATGAATAGAACTAATGTTACTCTTAGGGTCAAAGTAGTGGGTATTATAATGTAGGTGCCCTAGCACTGTGTAGTAATAATTCTGATTCCTTGCTTCCTGGTTGTGTCACTTTGGATCAGTTCTTGATCTTTCTGAGGTTTTGTTTCTTATCTAATGGGTTGTTGTGAGGCTTAAAGAGATATACTCACTAGTCCATGCAGCAAATGTTTGTTGAGCACCTACTATGTGTCAGATTGTTATAGGCTCTTGAAATACAATAGTGAACTAAAAAGGATTCCTGCCCTTATGGACCTTGCATTCTAAAAAAGGGAGACAGGCAATAAATAACAGACATGGTAAATAAGGAAACGAGTAATGTATTAACAGATGATAATAATGAACAGATGGTAAAAAGATAGGTAGGACAGGATCTGAGCTTTTGGGGTGCGGGAGTCAGGGACAGAGCCAGATACGTTTGTCAAGAAGGTGGTGATTGAGGAAAGACTTGAAGGCAATGAGAGCTACCTTGTGTATATCCTGTGGAAGTGCATTCCAGACAGAGGGCACAACTGGTGCAAAGCCCCATGATGGGGTTGTTCCAGTCGTGTTAAATCTGAGGAATCACGAGAAGGAAGCCATTGTGGCTACAACAGGGTAAGGAACATACCCTACAAGTGTGTGAGCAATAATAGACACAACTGAATTATATCATTAAAGCAGCAGAGGCTGAATGATCATCGTTTTGTGTGGAATTGGTGGTACCTAAGATGTACCTTAAGGGACAGACAGGTTGTAGACAGTGCTTTTGAATTATCCTAAGTTTTGTTATTTAGTCCTTGCACTAGGACTTTACCCCAAACTGTGTTGCCATCATCACAGTAACGTGATCTAACCAAACCTCTTGTTTTATTGCTAAAGGTTGGACATTGTAAGATTACTCTCCCACCTATATCTCACATGTCCCTTATTGTATCTTCAAAGACACTTGTCAGGTAAAATGTGTCAATGTGAGAAGAGGGAGATAAAGTAAGAGGTTTCCTTCTCTTCCAATGAAATGAACAATGCTGACCACCTGTATTATAAAGCTACAGTGTAACCTCCTATTTTATAAGGTTTTATATAAAATCATAATTTTAATAGTCTGTTTTTAGCTGTTTCTCTGATAAAGAGGTAAGTTTTACTTAATGTATTCAGTGATTGGAGTTCTATGGTGATAGAGAATTTCTGTAGCATTCTCTAATTCTATCCTACTCCCATACTGTTTCTCTCTCTCTCTCATGTCCATTTATCTCTCTCATCTTTTCAATTTAAAGGGTGGTTTGGAGGCCTCCAGAAATTAGGCCAATGTGAATGATGACTCATCATGATTAACTCAATAGAGATGGAGTTCTAGTTTTGTAAAGGGATATGGTTATTATCTCAACCTCTTTATATATCATTAGCAAATTTAATTTTTTTATAATAGCCTTTGATATATTTTTCTATTTTAAGAAAACACATTAGAGTGGTGTTTATCTACTCTGAAAAATTTTCTCTGTTTGTATCCATTAGCAGGATTTTTTGTGAATGTGTTTTTTTGTTGTTGATACTCTCCCAGACTTAAGGATGAGATGAGAATTAATTCTTGATTTTCATACACAAAGTGAAGGATTTTAGTTGGGGAGGTTTGAAGCTAAAATTGTTGCTCTTCTCTCTAAGACTCTATGAGCATATTATTGGAAGAAAGCCAAGAGCATTTTTTTTAAACCTCAGGGATGTATTATAGCTCTACATTTACTTGAAAGATGAAAAAAAATTATTTGACAAACTATGTTATTTTAGGTAATGATTATGAATCATTAAGAAACCAAAGCTTCTTATAGTATGCATTAAAGACCATTTTGCCTTCAATTTTATAATGTTTTTACTCTCTAAGTTCTCCTGAGAACTGTAATTATTCTAGGTGGTTATATAAATTGAATTTAGAGAGTTCCTATTAATTAGACAAGCCATTGCTTTATTACCTACATTTCTGAATTAGCTGCCCACTCCTACTCCCCAAACATACAAAATTTCAAATTTACTTTGATGTGTGGCCTATTCTTGACTTATGTCACTATTGATTACTCCTGGCTCTCCAGACAAATCACTGTCCCAGCCACTCCCCTCATCTATTTTTACTCCTTAGGAAGAAAGTATGTAACTAAGTAGCAATTTAGAAATCATTTTCAGATAGAGGTTATTAGAAATATAGATACATTTTAAAAGTAATCTCACAATTTAAGGGAAGAAAAATTTACAACATTTAGCAATTTATATTTCTAGCAGATTTCCAGCAGGGTTGTAATCTTAAATAGACAGATATACCAACTGGTGAACTTAAAGGAAAAGACCTTCATATGTATAAATTACTTTAACTTTTTAAAAGAGTAGTTGAAACTTTCTATTCCCTCTCACTTTTATGCTCAACATGGCATATAAAAGAGATTAACCTTATATTTAACTGTGTTGTATTTGGGAATGAAGTTTTCTTTTGAGGCAATTATTAAAAGAAGAGAAACTAAAAAATAATAGAGCAAGGTAAGAGAATAAAATACTGATTTAATTCAGCAGACACTCTAAGGACTATAAGACAAAGAAGAAGAATATTTGTTATCATCAAATTTTAATTCTAAAATTTAAAAATAATTAATAGTACTAAATATACTGATTGTTTATTATGTTAGGGACATTTTAATACATTTTATTGTTTTTGTTTTAGCTTTTTTTTTTTTTTAAAATATATATATTTTATTGATTTTTTTACATAGAGGAAGGGAGAGAGATAGAAAGTCAGAAACATCGATGAGAGAGAGACATCGATCAGCCACCTCCTACACGCCCCACAGTGGAGATGTGCCCGAAACCAAGGTACATGCCCTTGACCGGAATCGAACCTGGGACCTTTCAGTACGCAGGCCGATGCTCTTTCCACTGAGCCAAACCGGTCTCGGCTTAGCTTTTTTTTACATGTACCACCTAATTAAATATAACAACCCTAAGAAATAACCAGGCTTAAATAAAAATAATTTTTAGTAAATCTTTCCCTAGAGCTTTATTGAGATATAATTGACATACAATATTGTGTAAGTTTAAGGTATACAATGTTGATGAATTGAAATATGTATACATTGTGAAATAAACAAAGGAATATGTAAAGCACATTATGTTCCCCAAGTTTAAAAAAAAATAACTGGATAAAAGCCTTTATCTACTAACCTAAAATGCTTATTTTTTCATATACAAAATTTTCTCATGTAGTGAGCTAACTTCTCAATTTTTTATTCTATTTTATTAAGATGTCTATTTTTAAACTAATGCTATGTTATTTATTTATACATATTTGTAATATATTTTGATATTTGGTAGAACACAATTCCAGGCTTTGGTTATTCTTGAATGTTAACCCTTCTATATGAATTTCAGAATTATCTTGTCAAATTAAATGAAAACATTCTATTGGACTATTTTTTTCATATTTATTGATTTGTGATTATTGTACCAGTCTTGCATCCCTGGAATAAACCCCACTTGATCATGGTGATCATTTTAATATATTGCTGGATTCGATTTGCTAATATTTTGTTCAGGATTTTAACATCTGTGTTCATCAGGGATATTGGCCTGCAATTTTCTTTCTTTGTAGTGTCTTTATCTGGTTTTAGAATTAGGATAATGTTGGCTTTGTAAAAAATGCTTGGAAGTGTTCTTTTTTCTTGAATATTTTGGAATAGTTTGAGGAGGATAGTTATTTGAATGGTTGGTAAAATTTATCTATAGGTCCATCTGGTCCAAGATTTTATTTGCTAGAAGTTTTCAATTACTGCATCAATTTAATCCATTGTTATTGGCCTACTCAAGTTTTCTGATTCTTCCTGATTTAGTTTTGGAAGATTGTATGTTTCTAGGAATTTATCTATTTCACCCAGGTTGTCCAGTTTGTTGGCATATAGTTATTCATAATATTTACTTACAAACTTCGAGTTGTGTGGACCTAGACCATGTGCTGTGGACATTGAAGTGCTCCAACACTAGGACGTGAGAACCAGGCTTGCCCAGGGTCAGTGTTACCAGCATTCAGTGTGATCTCCCGGGTGCATCTAGAATCAGGGACCCTGCCTGCACTGTGCTATTGGTGTGCACCGAAAATGAGTCCCCTAGCGCATGCCAGTAGTAAGTGTTTCCATCTCTACACCAAGAATCCAGAATCTCTGTTGCCTCCTGAGGCTTCTGGCTGAGAATCAGGGTCCCCGTGTACACATGCACCAAGAATTGGAGTCACTGGCTCTTAGTGTGAGCCTGCAGGGAGGGGATAGGCTCTTTGACTCACAGAAATCTGTGGCAGGCAAGTCTGGATTCTTGTTGTCTGTTGGTCTGAAGCTGTGGTTGCAGTTCTCTGTCCTCAGTGGCTATAGTGTCCTGGTTTACATCTAAGATGCAACTGAGTGTTGCTGATGGCAGGATCCTAGTCTCAAGAAGCTCTGTTTCTCAAAATGGGGTGGTTTCTGTGCCTACACTGGCCGCCCAGAAGTGTCTGCTTTGTGTGCTGGGCTCCCCCATCTAAGACTACCCTGTTTGGCAGCACCTTGGAAGACCTGCAGAATCTAACTGATCCTAGCTCATACACACACACACACCACACATCTACACTCTCCTCTATGGTTTCCTCACTGTCTTTCTTCCTACCTTCCTGCTGGTTGCCATCTTCCTTCTTTTCTGAATTACATTTTTCTTATCAATCATGTTGCTTGCTTCATCAAGGTTTTCCCTGCGGATTGTTACTTTTATCAACATGAAATATTCCTTTGGGTTCTTGTTCTTGCTTTTCATATTGTTCCTGCTGCTTCTCCTTCCTTTTCTCCTGCACATCACCATTGCATAGCTTCTTTTTATTAACTTTTTGGGTATCTCCTTTTCCACCTTTAATTTCTACATTCATCTGAAATTTTGCTTTAGATAAATTTTTGATTTTCTTTCAAGAGAATTTGGAAACACTTGTATTTTAAATGTTGAATTAATATAGTTATATTTAATTTGAATTTTACTTTATAGGAATTATTTTGTTTGTCATGCTTTTTACTCTCACTCCCATTTCCTAAAATTTGCTGAATTGAGTATTTTTTTTGTGTTTGTTGTAGTTGTTTTATTTATTTCCACTTTAATTACTTGAAAATTAAACATTTTTTCTGGTTAGCATTCTAAATTTTTAATGCACATATTTGCCCTCCTTTTTTTTTCAATTGAGAACAATTGACACACATTGCTATATAAGTTTAAGATATACAACTTGATTTATATATATTGCAAAATGATTATCACAACAGATTTAGTTAACATTCACCATCTTATATAGCTATACTAAGAATGAGAAATCTTAGGATCTACTTTCTTAACCACTTTTTTGTATACAACACAGCAGTGTTGATAGTCATTACGCTGCCACATTACATACTTTACTTCTTTATCTTATAACTAAAAGTTATATCTTTTGATTGCCTTCCTCTAATCCTCCTTTCTCCAACCCCCACCTCTGGTAACCACAAATCTGATATCTTTTTCTGTAGGTTTATATTTGTCATTTTGTTTACTTTTATAGACTCCACATGTGAGATCATACAGTATTTGTCTTTCTCTGACTGACTTATTCACTAAGCATAATGCCTCAAGGTACATCCATGTTGTCACAAATGGTAGAATTTTTTTTTTAATGGGTGAATAATGTCCCATTGTATTTATATCCAAACCTTTTATCCATTCATCCATCAATGGATACTTAGGTTGTTTCTGTGTTTTGGCCATTGTAAATAATGTTGCAATGAACATGGGGAGGCATGTATCTTTTTGAGTATATATTTTTTATATATTCCAAGTGTAAAATTGCTGGATCATATGGTAATTCTATTTTTAACTTTTTAAGAACCTCCATAACATTTTCCCTAGTGTTTGCAGCAACTTTTGTAAGCACACCAACAATGCACAAGTTTCCTTTTCTTTGTATCTATACTAGCATTTGTTATGTTTATAATGATGGCCATTCCAATAAAGTACATGTGTTTGATAGGTAAGATTTTTTATATGTATTTTAAATATATAGGTTTGATTTACAGATCGTCCTCCGGTAACGTCGGACTTGACGTACATCGTTTTGTGCTTATATTGCCATCTTCCATTTATTTATAAAAAAAAAGTTCCATCCTTTCAACGTGTGTACATATGTGCTTTATGTTTTTTATTATTTATTTTCCTCAAGTAAAGGTCAGGAATTGTTATCTTTCTTTAAATTTTTTTTTTTTACTGTTTCATTTCATTATTGCTGTATATGTACTCTATGTGAGAGACGTAGGTGCTATATAGGTGGGTTCTGACTTACGGCAAAAATCGTGTTATGTTGCACTGTAGGAACAGATCTCCAATGTAACTCGAGGACCTACTAGTATGTATAAATACATATTTAAAATACATATTTGATTTATATAAAGATATGTTTTTAGTGGGACTCAGATTTGGTTATACACTATTCCACCATGAACTCTAGCATTCTTTCCATTTCCCCCCCTTTTACTTATCTTTTGTCAACTACCATGTTGCATCATGTAGAATTTATTCCACATTGTTGTCATTATTAGCAGTCGCTTCAATATTTACAGCTGAATGTTGGAGCTTTGTTTAGATGCTGTCTCCCATTGTTCAGCGATCATAATAGTGTCCCTGAACCTGAGGTTTACTGAGGGTTCCTTGTGTTAGTTTCAATAATTTCTTTTGTAATTTATAGGAATTTAGGATGGAGAAGAGAGACCATAGTATGTTCTAAGGCTGCCAAAAATCGCGAGGCATGTTCGTGAACAGAGGGCAGGCAGGTGTTTGGAAGGCAGACTCATCTGTCATATCTTTGCTAGTCTTTGCTCCCCTGATTACTGAGTAGTTGATTTCATAGAACTTCAGTATTTTAAGCTGCAAAATGGACATCATAGCGTGCTTGTGATGATGAAAACAATTGAAGGATGACAGTCTTCTATTACTTCATATTTGATGCTTAATAAAAACTGGTTTCTTTTTTATTTATAAGTCAAATAAAATGAAATAGATTACTTTTTTATAAATAGGTGGTAAATATATGGGATCTATAACCCCCAAGAGTTTATTTGTATACATAACTAGGCTTGAAAATCCATTATATAAGAACTTGGATGATAGATTCATAATGAATTATTGAGGATACCCATGGTATACCTGGGAATATATTATCAATAGTATGCCTTAGTGATAGATGGCCTTCATGTTGCAAAATGCCCTCATGTGACTCTAACAGCAGGAGAACGTTGGCTATTAGTTGATCTTGGAGTTACTTATGATGTTGTTATGTAGGGTAGAGGTGAGAACAAGTGTCAGATGCTTGATATGCTTTGTGCCAATCACTTGCCACCCCAGCCAGACAACCCAAATTTGGGGACTGCTGCTGCTTTATAGAAAATATATGAATGAGTAGGGAATTACAAAAAGGTGACTTAGTATCAAGATCCTACCTGCTTTTAATTTCCAATATCTGTTACTCTTTGTCTAGGTATAGGCTCTCAGTTTCCCAACCCTGTAGGCATTCTTGGATAGCAGTTACTTGGCTTCCTGTCCTGGATACTGTTCTCCTTGGATTGAATTCCCTTGTTATACACTAACCTTGGCAGTTGCTCTTTTCTTGATATTGTCAATATGATCATCATGTGAGAAAAATAAAAATGCAGGATAGCCTGGCTGATGTTGCTCAGTGGTTGAGCATTGACCAATGAATCAGGAGGTCATGGTTTGATTCCTGGTCAGGGCATATGCCTGGGTTGTAGGCTTGATCTCAGTAGGGGACATATAGGAGGCAGTCAGTTAATGATTCTCTCTCATCGATGTTTCTATCCCTTTATTCCTCTCCCTTAATTTCTCTAAAATCAATGAAAACATATTTTTAAAAGATGCATGATAAAAGAGGAAACAGTCAGTGTGGTACTTTGAAGACAAATCATGGCAGACTTACTTCATTTCCTTCTTTGATAGATTGACAGGCCTCATAAACAATGGGGAGTAATGGATAAGATCTATGTTGCTTCCTTGTAATCACTCCTGAAATGTTCAGGTGTGACTGGGCCATATTTTATGTTTCCATATAGAGAAGAAACACAGGGTCACTGTCACAGGGCCTGATTAATAGCCCTGTTTCCCTGAGATTCTGCATCCAAGCCAGCCTGCTAGATAAGTTGTGCTAACAAAAATAAGGACAGTGGAATGAAATAAAGAATCAGAGTGAACTCTGTCTATCTAGCCAAAGCAGGAGAGATTTCTTACATGAAAGATATTGTAGTCAGAATTATAGGAAGGAGTTGGGATTATAAGGTTAGAAAAAAAATTGGGGCTTGAAGATGCATACCATATCTTAACAAAAATTTCAGGAAAAATTGAGATGGTGTTGTAAATTGTGCAGTCAAGGATGCAATTTTTATTTTTGAGACCCCTAAAGTAAGGTGTTTGAGAATGCTTTGAAGTGGGTTGGAGTCTAATTCTCTCTTTAGTTCAGCAAAATGTCTTTACAAATATGTACTTTTATGGGGAATATGGAATGAGAAAGGATGTTAATTTCACCAGAAAATGAGACAAGAAAAAAAGTTTTAATATTAAAGGGAAAACAAACTTTATCCTACATATGGTGGAGGAGTAATGTGTGAAGGGTGGTCCATTCATTTAATCTTATGAGTTTAACAAATTTAGTTGGAAAGCAAAGGGGAAAAGCCCCTGTGTTCTGTTCATTGTTAAATACAGAGATGAATATCCTAATATATAAAAACCCAAGGACTGAACACCGGAAGTCACCACAGCGACCCCAGCACTGACTGCTGGAGGGGCTGCAGATCAGGCCTGGAGAGAGGCCCACAGAGAGAGGCAGAATCTGATCCACAGCCTCCATTACAGCTGTTGGTCAGCCATTGCCTCTCTCTTTCTCTTCAGGTTTCTCTAGCAGCTGTGCCTTTGTTTCTCTCTGGGCCTTTAAGGGCTGCTGATCAGCCCTGCCTGTCTGATCAGGCCTGGAGATAGGCTTGGAGATGCTGACTGGCATAGATACCAACCAATCAGAACCAAGTTTGGTGAACTGTGAGGAGCCAATGGCTGCCTAGGAGAGGGAGCTTTTAACTCTGACTGCATAGGAAATGACCAATCAGAACCAAATCAGCTGGCAGGGGAGGGCAGTTAAGGGTGATCAGGCAGGCAAAGGCAGTTGGAGGTGAGATCAGGCTGGCAGGGGAAAGCAGTTGGTGGCAGATCAGGCCAGCAGGGAGGGCAGTTTCGGGCAATCAGGCAGGCAGACAGAGGCAGTTGGGACAATCAGGCAGGCAGGCAGAGACAGTTAAGGGCGATTAGGCAAGCAGGCAGGTGAGTGGTTAGGAGCCAATGGTCCCAGATTGCGAGTTGGACATCCCCCAAGGGTTCCCCAATTGGAGGTTTTGCAAGCTGGGCTGAGGGAACATCCCTTCCATCACGAATTTTATGCACTAGTTATTTTATAAAAGGAAGATGAATTCTCATTCTTTCTGGAAAGGATGAACAGTGTTGACCCAAGTGAAATATAGATTTGTGTAACAAAGAAAGTGGTTTTGTTATATAATGAGATCCTATGCTTCCTCTATATTTCATCTCAATCACTGTTTCATTAGAGGAATCTTCTTTCACCTGGGAGGCTAGAACAGCCCAGCCTTTCATATACTCACACCACCACTAGCATGTGTCCATTTGTGTGTAACACTTGTCTTCATACAAAGGTTATATTTGTGACTTTTTAAAATTTTTTTAGATAGGCTGGAAGATTCACTGAACATAGGAAGTGTGCAAGTTCTGTCTCACCATTTTCTAACCACAGTCTAGTAGAATATCTGACATCTATGAGACTTTCAATAAATGAATGAGACAATGAATGAATGGATGTAGTCAAGATATTAAAATATGAAAAAAGAAACTGAAAACAACCTCCCTCACCTCCAAATATTAGGTTGAATAAGACTGTAGTCATTTCCACGAAAGGAATTTTCATGTAGAAGTTCTACAGCAGGTGTGTTACCTTTCTGAGTAGGGGAGGCAGCTTTCCAAATATAAGGAAGAGGCACAGGGATGGAGAGTAGGCAATGCTGGCACATTCGGAGTGGGTGGCAGGTAGGTATGAAGTGGGCCCCGTTCCAGCTTCAGTCTCGGCTCAATTTCAGTAACTGTTCCTGAACATGTATCTCTTTTATCGTCCCATTGAAGGCCTATTTAAAAGCACTCTGTGGGTTCTTTTGATACAGCAAGTGAGAGTGATCAAAGCCCTGAGAACTAGGCATCCTTGGCGCACGGTGGAAGCTGGTTGCAGTAGCACTTCTTCACTCCTCTGCTGACAGTGGGGTCATTTAGCAGAAAGTGAGGATTCATTTACTGGAGAGCAGGAACAGGAACAGGAACAGGAACAGGCATTTCGCAGCA
>PVJN01019175.1:0-37767 GCA_004026805.1 Lasiurus borealis | reverse complement strand
ATATCAATCAGCTATCTCCTGCACACCTTGACCAGAATCAAACCTGGGACCTTTCAGCCCACAGACCGACACTATTCACTGAGCCAAACTGATTAGGGTTTCTAAGAGTTCTTTATACATTTTAGATATTAATTCTTATCAAATATATACTTTGTAAATATTTTCTCATTATGTAGACTACCTTTTTATTTTGTTGATTAATTCTTTGTTCTGCAGAAACAAATAAAAAAAAAAACACAGCAACTTTTGTTCTTATTCTTGTTCTATCCTTAGAGCTAGAACAGTGTCTAGAACTGAAAAACATTAAGGAAATTTTACTTTTAATAAATGGATGCTTAGAATAGATGATTATCAAAGGAACAGACCATTGTAAGCTGTAATGCTTGAGAAAAAGTTTTAATTTCTCTAAGTTTGGAGAAATAATACAGAAATATGTGCTTAGATGATGAAAAACAATGAAGAAGATGGTGAGAAATGACTATTCATATTTGTGGTGGACTAATTTAATAGATTGATACTTAACAGCAATCAATTTATTACTTTCTATGAATCAGGCATAATTACTGATACCACACATGTGCCTTAATTTATGGTGGGAAACATTATAAACAAAAGGAAATATCATGGAAAAGAGAGCCAAAGTTTCTGTTCCTGGAAATAAAAAGCAATGTGAAAACAAATACAATTATTAGTACACACTGAACAACACCATGAAGGAAATAAACAGGGACATGTGATAGGATTTTAACTGAGATCAAAAGAAGAAGGAAGACATATTCTATTCTGAGTAGTTCATGATTTTTTAAGTGGAGAAGCAACGTAGACAACAAAAGTAAAAAAAGATAGTGAAATAAGTGCTATGCCAGAAGTCTATATAAAGTGTAGTCTTAAAGAGCAGTGCCATCAAGATCTTGGGTCTAAGGGCAGAGCACTAGCTGTGAAATCTGGGCCAGGTACTTCAACTCTATAAATCTGACACTTTATTTGTGAAATCGGTATGTAATTGTAGTTGAATTTTGATGAGGATTAAATAAAACAAACAAAGTAGAACCCTTTCTTTTTAGCATTTAGTAAGTTCTCAAAACCAGTTACTTCTTATGATTATTGTAGATTTGTTTACTTTGTTATTTTAATCCAATTACTGTGGCCAGTGTCAATTAACTATTATTGGTCCCTATTGATTTACACCTCCTCATCACATATGAAGTGGAAGTCCCAGGAGATTATGTACTTTATGCAAGGCCCTATAGTTGGGTGCAGTTGGCAATTCTAGATCCTTGCACACTTAGCTACTATGTTATTAAGCTTTCTGAGGTAAAGAGTGGAGGTAAAGTGTGAATTTGATATTGAATGATGGCCAGAATTTCAGTAGGCAAAATAAGGAAGAGGATCAGCGAGTCAGTGTCGACCAAGACACAGATGCTTAAAGACAGTATGTTAGGAAAACAGAGACACTGCTTTATGGTTAGAGTACATTTGTGTGGGAAAGGTGAAAAAATGTTGAAAAGAGAAATTAAAAAGTTGGGATAGAGTAGTGGTTTCAACATTTTTTGTCTAAGAACCCCTGAACACTCTTTAATTAATGAAGATTCCTAAAGAATTTTAGTTTCTGTTATATTTATTGATATTTATTGTGTTAGAAAAGAAAGCAAGACATTTTTTAAAACTTTATTAATTTAAAGAATAATAGACTCATTTTAGGTTAATATGCAAACTATATTTTTACAAATCTCTTTAATGTAGAAGATATTTTTACATTTCACTTTTCCTTACATTTGTTTCCTATGCAGCATAAGAGATTACCACAAATTTAGAGAATTAGAACAACTACCACTTTTTTAAAATATCACAGCTGCTGTGGATGGAGGGTCCTGGCCTCACTGAAATGGGTCTCTGCTTAGGGTCTCATAGTACTACTATCAAGGTGTTGCTTGGTATGTTCCCAGCTGGAGGCTCAACTAGGGAAGATCACTTAGGTTGTTAGTAGAATTCATTTTCTTGCAGTTGCCGGATGAAGTCCCTCTTTTCTTGTAGGTTGTTGACTAGGGGTTACACTCAGCTCTTAAAGCTCAATAACAGTCCCTTGCCTTGTAGTTCACTTATAATATGGAGCTTACTTCTTCACAGCCAGCAAGGGAGTCTTTCTAGTCTGCTATGATGAAGTCTTACATAACAAAACATAATTATGGGAGTGATATCCTATCCCCATTACCATATTCAATTGGCTGGAAGAGATTAGATGTTTCAAAAAAAGGGGATTATAGAAAGTCATGTATACACAGGGGTGTGTCTGGCTCCAACTTAATAAGAATAGCTGAATTTTTTTATCTGCTTTGTATTCAACTTATAACTGAATATTTTAACAGTCTTTCAATTATATATGTTCTTCTTTACCACTACATCAAAACTCAACAAAGGGTACTTTCTTAGAGAGTAGTAGTAGTAAAATAGAAAGTGAAACACTATTGATGATCTTTTCATTCTGTTACATTGAAAATCATCGGTTTTCCTGCATGCACTATCTTGACGCCCCTGATCTTTAAAAGATCTCAGATATCCATGGGTCCCCAGAGACATAGTTTAAGAATTATTGGGTAGCTGAAGTCAAGGCTACTGCCTTATATCTCTATTGCCCTCGCTCCTAAAATCGACATGTTACTCAGCATACTCTAATCAAATGATTGGACAAGCACATTGAAATGACTTCCTCAAGATCATAGAGTTAGATCTGAGCCTGGAATTCAAGCCTACCTATTTACAGTCCAGGCTTCTTTCCATTACTAATAAAAGAAAGTGTCACTTTTCAAAAGTAATATAGAAAATAATCAGTCATGATATTTGGGTTGCCAAGACAACCATTCTGTGTTCTAAATGTCACTTTCCTTTATCAACTGATTTCTAAAATTCCATTAGCAAAAATATAAGAGGTGTAAATATTTAAATAGCAATTTATATTTCTTCTATAGTATACACATAAAATTAGCAGATAAGGTAACAGAAGAGGATTCACAGTTCTTAAAAGTTGGAAGGACAAGCAAAATGCTAGAGATGCCTTATCTTTGGCTGGTAATCTTTTGAATCGTATTTAGCAACGTCCTCCCTCAATTTTTCTACTTGTTCCTACTTGTTTTTTTATATCCACCCTCAAAGAAACTTACTAACACACTCAATCTTCTCCTTCAAGAACAACTATAACATTCAAATTACACTAAAGAATTATATTTAGTGTAGTAAAACATAATAGAGCTACAAAAATAAATATTTATGCCAACTAAATAATTACCATAAGGCTGTGGGTGGTGGCTACCTTAGGAAGAAGATAACTGGGTAGAGTTGGAACCCAGGAGATGCTGTAGTGGCAGCAGTGGCTGCTTTGGCTGCTTCATTTATTCCTTCTCCTTTCCTTTCCTTCTTCCTCTTCTTCTTCATTTTAAATTGGGGAATATGTTTTTACATTGGTGTTGACCTTCACATGTGTGTTTTGTGTACTTGCCTATATGTGTGTTTTATTTCAAAATGTAAAAAAAAATATATATGTAAAAAGGGGGGGAAAAGCAAAATAACATTAGATTATAAATGATAAAAGTACTATAATGGGAAATTTGTCAGTCTAATATAAAAACTAGGAAACTGAGATGTAGAATGGGAAGAATTAAAAAAAAAAAAAAAAAAAAAAAAAAAAAAAAAAAAAAAAAAAAAAAAAGATAGGCCGGCCACTGGACTCAATGAGTAGAGCATCATCCCACACACTAAGAGGTAGTGATCTCAATCCCCAGTAGGGGGTATGCATTGTTTCTCTTTTATTGATGTTTCTATTTTTCTCTCTCTCTCCTTTCCTCTCTCTCTCAAATTAATAAAAACATAATTTTTAAAATGATGGGATGAGTCTGAAATTACTGAGCTCTCGCTAAATGAGAGAGATGATGATAGATAGATGATAGATAGATAGATAGATAGATAGATAGATGATAGATAGATAGATAGGAGTGGTTGATTCTATTAAGCAAGCATTATTTGTATATACCACCCCCACCTTTTACATGAAAAAAGGTAAAGATGAGGGAAAATGAACAACTTTTCTAATGTAAGAAGAAAGAAAGCAGTTCCTGAGAGCTGGGGCCTGGTACTCTCAGCAGTATCAACAATTTCACTGAATATTAACACTAGGCAAGGCCATTCTGTGTTTATGTGGATAAATCCCAAATCAGACTACTTTGTAATCATGTTTGAACACACACAAAATATGAACATTGTTCAATTCACAAGATGACTAAACACACCCCTTTCATGGCTAATGAGTTTGTTACTTCTCTACCAATTATCATTTGAGCCTCAGCCTACTCTTCTTTCCAGATAAGAATTATTATAATAAGCAATCATATAATTAACCATACTTTATAACAGCATCAAAGTCAAAGCAAAGCCTCACTTCTTTAAACTCTCCTCAAATTTAATACAACTTCACATCCTATAATAATTATTTTCTAATATAGTCTTATTGAAAGCCCCAGGGTATGTGTATTTTTCCAATTGCAACATGCAGTATACCCAAGTTATTCAACTATAAATGCATTCTTGAATGTCTTTGGCTAAAGGGCATTTACTTAATCATATTCAGATGCTCCCTTTGAAAATCATTTGCAATTAAGATAGGAGAACAGTGTTCTATTTAAGGTAGAGAGGAGAGGATAACAGTGCAGATTTTGAGGTATCAATGAAGAGATTTGTGATCATGATAGACCCCCTTCTTGACTGTCAAATATCATGGCTTTCTAAATTTTCATCATCCTCTGTGATTTGCTTCCTTGTGCTGAGGCAGACATGTTTTGTTCAATACCCATGGCTTACACAGTTTTAATCTCAAGAAAATTCTGACTTCATTTTAATAGGCTTGGTGATAAATGTAAAATTTATTGCCTAACGATATATGTTTCTTTTGATGAAGGTACACTGGCAATTTACAGAGGTCAAATGTACTCACTGTGAAGATAATATTGTTTATAATTACATATAGTTTTCCTTTTGTTCTTTACTCATTTCTTAGCTCTGAAAATCTTAATATGAACGTGTAAGCCCTTGTTTACAGACATAATCTGTGTTTTAAAGATCTTCCACAGCTCATTGAGGAATGTGAGATAAGGAGGATTCATGAGAATGAGTCAGATAGGACAATGCAACCCAAACTATTTTGAAAGTTAAGCTTGGATACTCAAGAGTTACCGTGGCCTCAGTTAATATTCTCTCATGCTTTGAATTCTCTGCATTTCGTTAGACAAATTGAGGCTGGTGTCAATTTGAGGAACTCATGAACATTGATGTAAAGAATTCTTTAAAAGGTACAACTAAATTAGTGCAAAAGAGATAAATATTAAAAAGAGAATGTGGGGAAGAAAAATGGGATTTGGTCTCATTTTCTTATTTTTTAAAATATCTATAATAATATAATGGTAATATGCTAATTAGACTGAACATCTTTCTGACATCATTCCTGACATCCTTCTGGCCAAAGACAGGGCTGTAATGATGCCTGGGTGCTTGGTGCCAGAAGGAAGCTGGTGCTGGCAGCCAGGGGAAAGGAAGGCCTAACCTTACATGAATTTTGTGTATCAGGCCTCTAGCATTTTTATATAGTTTTAGAGAGAGAAAGGGAGAGGAATAGAGACATAGAAGCATTGATGAGAGAGGGAATCATTGATAGGCTGCCTCCTGAATGGTCCCCACTGTTGATCAAACTCACAACCTGACTGGGAATCAAACCAGTGACCTCTGGGTTCCTGGGTGGATTCAAGAGGTATAGTGGCCTCCATTAATGTTCACAACTGCTGAGCCACACCAGTTGGGGACATTTTCTTATTTTTTTTTTAGTAATGTGGAGGGGCAAGGACCAGACTGCGTTCCCCCCATAAGGAGTCGAATTAAGGTCAGGGTGACCTCAGGCCTGGAGGCAGTAAAACCAGGAACTGGTAGTTTTAGTACACAAACACCAGGTACCTGAGGCACACCCAGCTCTGGGTCACCACAGGGTCTGACGAACGACTCCTAAGAAGGACAACTGCATTCCAAGCTGCTTGCTTAATCAGTTTAGATAAAGAGTAATGCTTAGCCAATTAAAGTTAGCCAAGTCCTCCTGCGCTGAGGATAAAAGGCACTTGCTGCAGAGGTTCGGGGCTCTCGTGCTTCCCTGCTGTGTCAGTGCAACCGTGAGCCCGGACTCAAGTTCGTAATAAAGGCTTCCTAAATTTTCCCATTGGCTGTCTGGTGGTCGTCTTTTGCGTGTGGGTTCGAGTCCCACCTGGGTCGCCCCACAACATTTGGAGGCCCCAGTGAGATACCCTGGCCGAGCAGCCGGGGCTGGACACCCCAGAGAGGACACTCTAGTCTCCGTCCCGGGTTCCAAGGGGGACAGACTGACCTCCTCATAAAAACGGCGATCCGATCGATTGAAGCCATCTGGGCCTCAGGTTGAGCTAAGAAAATCTGGTCTGGTCTGGTCTGGTCTGGGGAACGTTCCATTTGAGGACCTGAGGAGAGCGGGACGCCGGTCCTGGTTCCGATGCAACGGCAGTGTCTGGGGCTTCGGTTTAGTCTGGTCTGGTTAGTCTTTTTGTATGCTTTCTGTGTTTTGTTTCAGTAGTTTCCCTGTTCGTATTTAATTTCTGATCAGTTGTGTGAGTGTACGGGAAGGTATGCATGAGAAGCCGCGGCTGACTGGGTGTCGATTATTAGGAGAAGTGTGTTTTGTGGTGTTCTGGATTGGTTTTGGAATTGGCATTTGTGTAACAGTTTATAGAACTGGAACAAGAAAAATGGGACAGGGACCTTCCGGACCCCCTACTCCTCTTCAATGTTTCCTTACACATTTTCAGGAGTTTAGGAAGTGGGCAGAAGACTATGGAGTGCTGGTTGACGATTTCACTCTCCAAAATTCTGTGAATTGGAATGGCCTACTTTCAGGATAGGGTGGCCTTCCACTGGGACTCTCGACTTAAGCATAGCGGGAGAGGTCCGCCAGGTAGTTTATGGCGACCCAGGCCACCCAGACCAAATTCCTTACATTGACATATGGATTGATATTGTGACTGATAGTCCCCGGTGGTTAAAAAGGCTGCCTAAAACGGAAAGGGAAATTGGAAAAGAGACTGATGATCCTTGTGGCCCAATCCCAGAAAGCCAAATTAAGAGCGGAGGCTAAACCTGTCTTAGAAGCGATGGAGGACGACCTCCCAGGGCGGGGTCCACCTCCTTATGCGCCGCCAGTCTCCCCGCCACCAGAGGCGGGGGCCTCTTCGGCGTCATCAGGCGTGGTTACTCCTGTCGGGATGGGCACTTCCCCGCAAGGGTCTCTCGGGACTCAGTCGGGAACGGCCACCGGCCCAGCGGAAAACACAGGTCTTTATCCGTCCCTTTCCAGCACCAATCCCTTTAGCCCTTCCCACACCTGTGCAGGGACCGCTTACAGCGGGGAGTCTGGAGGGGCGAGGCCAGTCACCCCACCGGCCCCTGTCTTACCACTGCGTCAGGCAGGGCCTACTGACCTCGGACAGGGTAGACTTTTGGATAATTTGGATTTGCAGTAGTCATTCTGGGGAAACTTTGTTTAGATAAGTCCACCTCTTAATGGTCACTCTTAAAAGAGAGGCATCCAAATCATTCAGAGTCAATGGAATGCATTCTTTGATTGGTATGTAAAAGATTCAAAAGAACAAAATGTCTTAATAAACATCTTTAAAGGGATCCTTACAGCATGCAAAGATAAATCTTTAGGAGACAAACAAACAAAACACTGTCCTTCTGAGTGAATAACCTTAACTAATTCCAGCTTCCAGAAACACAGTTTGGATCTAACAATGCCTTTAAGTTTTTTTTACCTGAGAAACAGCTAAACAAATTTCAATAAAAGCTGTTAAGATTTTTATATCTAGCTGTACATATATCTATGTATGTATGTATATATGTGATATTTTTCTACTTTCAAGAGGTAATTGCCAAAGTAAATTTGTAAAGACCTCTACATAAATGGCTTAAAGAATATTAAGTGTAAAGGTATACTCTCAGAAATATACAAACTAAAATAAATATTTTTTGAGTTCACACAATTTTAGATGAGATAATATTTATTAATTATCTCATTAATTTAATAGGCAGGCAATTTTTAAAACATGTCAATAAGAAAAAATATCTTAAAATATGGTTAAGTGTTTCATATTTAATTCTAGCATAATTGTTAAAAAAGTAATTTCAATAAATATAGATGTCAAAAGTTTGTACTGAGATAAACTAAATAATTGATATTCATTGAAGATCTAAGTCATTTCCAAATGAGATAAACATTAAATGGTAAAAAAAAAAGAAATACATATCTACGTTTGGGCTTTTTATTTTGTATAAAAAGAGAAAAATAATTGGGTTTACTAATAAATATTTTACATGGCACATTTAAAAATTTATTATGAGGAATAATATGCTTCTAAAAATTTAGAAATGTATTTATAAGTTTGCTAATCTACTGCAGGATGTTAATGTATGATAGACAGTTCACAATTGCTGCTTCCTAGTTTCCACTGGAAGCCCAAGGTTGCAAACTGTTAAAGAGATTGGAAAAGAGCTGATAATACAAAATGAACCAAAGATAAAATGTCAAGACACTTAGACACTTAGAGTAATAAGCATAAATTAACTTTTCACGAACTGTGTGCATTGATGCTGAGAGAATGCAGGCATTGCAGCAGGCACTGCTTTGGAAGATCAAAAGCAATGTAACTCACCTGGAGCTTTCTCCCATTTTAAAAGCATTTACTGTAACTTCTTGTTTTTTCAAACTGTGGTCATTGAGTATTGGTGAATGATGACTAACATTTGTTTAAATAGAAAATATACAGAGTGTCTATATATTTCAATATAGGGAGATAATATAGACCTTTACTTTTATCTGTAACTTATAGATGTTTATTATAAATTTATGATGTATTTATATAATTGAAAACAAATAATTCTGTAAAATGCAAAATAGAATATATGCATGGCATAGGCTAAAAATTAAGTAAAGGTTCATATCAGCTTATTAAACTCTTATTCAGTTACTTATATGGTTTTATGTGTAGTTATGTGTGTATGTGTAGTTATGTGTAGGCTACAATATACACTGTATTCCTTGCTTTGAAATGATCCAACTTGTTTGAAAACCACTGCTCTTATACCACAATGGGCAACAAAATAATCTAGACAGCCAACTAAAAAGGCCAATACAAAAGCAACCACTTTCTGACTTATACATACACAATGACACAGTGACAACTCTTCAAAGCCAGACTATACCAGACTAATAGTCTCTTGTCTTATCTTTTCAGATTGACATCCAGACAGCAATCTTTGTTTAAAAGAACTTTCCCCATTTTTTATAATTACTTGCAAGGCTGGGAAGTCTGGTGGTAGTTTCCCAAATACTTATAGCTCTGTTGTCAGTATGGTCATTGTCATCCATATACTAGTCTCTTTTATCATTCTCAATCTAGCAATATCAGGACAAACTTGTAGACATGAGTGAATATCATATTGTAATTTCCAAAAAGCTTTTATGATTTATTTTAATTATATAGAATAATACAAAGGCAATTATGCTATCCTTTAAGAGTAAATTTGTAACCATTATTTAGCAACTGCCTTGTTTTCTTCATATACTTTGTAAATTTTTAAGATTGAAAAAATAATATTTGAACTAATAATGTTAAAGTTATCTGCACAAAAAGTTTTTTAACAAAACTACTACTACAGTGGTACCTCGAGATACGAGTGCCCTAACATACGAGATTTTTGAGATATGAGCCCTGGAGCAAGCTATTTTTGCTTTGAAATACGAGCAACATTTGAGATACGAGTAATCGTGTGGATCAGCCGGCTACACACAACCCACCAGTTTACCGCAACTCGAGCATCTCATAGTTTCCCATGCTTCAAAGTTACGGAAAGAATTAAACTCATATCTCGAGGTACTACTGTACTAAGAAGATAATAGTAATAATAATATAATAATACAAATCATTGTATATGAAAAGTAGACTATATATTTTTAGTAAAAGATAATATGAGGAATGGAGATACATTTTTGTTTTTGTTTTCATTGAGGAAAAATAAAATTATTTTGTCCTAAAATATAATAGAATAATAAGGAAAAAAGGATAGGACAAGACTGAATAATGATAGTAAGTTACAAAAGGTTTAAGATGAAAAAGAATCTTTGAAAAGGAATTTTAATGTGTGCTAAGCTCTAAAAGTAAAATAAATTTACTTAAAATGAATTTTAATATTAAAAGTTCAGTGATACAAAATTAGAATTTCTTCTTTCTTCCTGTAAAAAGGATAAAGTGTTATTTTTTTCCCTATAGTTTAATATAACCTGCCTATAAACAAAGATTTTGTGTTTTCTCTTTATTATGTATTTTATGCTGACTCTTCCCAATATTAAAAGAGTGAGCAAAGCTTTCTTGCAGCTATGTAACCTTCTATATTTGCCTCCAGAATCTTTTTTGTCACTTTGGCTTAATGGATAATGAAGCATTGTTTTAAATATTTTGGACAAACTTTTCCAAAACTAAATCCTAAATGAAGTTTTTCTGACCTTGGAAAAACTGAGATTTTTCCTGAAGACCCCTCTTTCTCTCTCCTTATAAAAAGGAAGATATTAAACTAATTATTCTTATTTTATATATTAAATTACATGGAAAGTATTATAAAAAAAAAAGTAATACTAAGACTTACTATTTGGCTATTGTCACAGAAATAACCCAATTCTCTTGTCAATTGCTTTATAATGAGGAATGGAGATACATTTTGTAAATAAATTAATTAATTTATTTATAATTATTTTAGTGCTCAGTCTACTGAGCCAGACTAGCCAAGCCTGACAAATATTTTAAAATTCAGGTTTCAGATGCATTTAGGACAATGGTTCTCAACCTTTCTAATGCCGAGACCCTTAAATGCAGTTCCTCATGTTATGGTGACCCCCAACCATAAAATTATTTTCATTGCTACTTCATAACTGTAATTTCGCTACTCTTAATGAATTGTAATGTAAATATCTGTTTTCCAATGGTTTTATACTCTGAGAACCACTGCTGTAGAGCCTAAGACCATCGGAAAACACAGATATTTACACTACGATTCATTAACAATTGTAAAATTACAGTTACGAAGTAGCAAAGAAAATAATTTTATGGTTGGGGGTCTCCAGAACATGAGGAACTGCAGCATTAGAAAAGTTAAGAACCACTGATTTAGGATAATAACACTGAACGAGGTAAAAATTTTTAAACTTTAATGTCAAACTAATTAATTCCTAAAACTCTTAATCCAAGATTATGATCAGCAATAATTAATCAAAAGAGACTAAATGAGGATGATTATAATTTTTATGAATTCTTATAATGGTTCTCTAATGTTTTAATTTTCCAGATTTAAGAAAACTTTTTCCCTTAAGCATGTATGAGTTATAGCAATTTTATAAAATGTACCTTTATAAACATCAATAAATCATTTCTATTTTCCTACCTACTTGATTCCTCCAAAATTTGGAAACTCTTATTAAATATTCTTATTTTTAATGACAATATATGCTTTTGCATATGTTCAATACAAATAAATTCTCTGATTAAAGGATCCAAGATGGTGACACAGCAAGACCCTGACCTCACCTGTCCCACTGGACACCAAATGTGCACTTTCATAGAGAGCAATTCTTCCTGAGGAACAATTGGGGGCTAATTGAACAGTGTTTGTGACACAAACAAGAGAGGGACCACAGAGATAGATGCGTGGTAAACATGGGGTGCCTCCCCCAATAAGAAAACCTTCCATTATGAGTAATATCACTAAGGACCCCATGCACAGCATTATGTGCTCTGGGAAAAAGCAATAAAATAGCAGTTTAAAGGGCACCTACATTATATAGGTTTTTAAAAATCCATTTACTAACTCTAAGATACCTGTCAAATGGATGAAGCCTGGCAAGATCTCTTCAGAATCTGAGGGAACTATTTAGAATAAATAATGCTGAAAGCACAATTATTTATGGTCTCTCTCCATTAAGTTAGAGTGGACAAGAGCATCCCGAGTGTGCTGGCTGGCCTGAAAGGCAGCCACAATATGCTCTGGACCACCTTGGAGAGCATCTACCTCAGCCCTGGCCAGCAGGACCTCCAGTAGCCACATGTCCCTTGACACTTCAGTTTTTCTGTACCACACCTCTACTCTTTCAGCCTTCCAGAACATCCCTGGTGCCACAAATGGCCATTACAGCTCCTACTGAGTGTCCCAGGTCCAATAAAGCCACCTACCACACTCAGTATATACAGAGGTTTCTCCTACCAAAGGATACTTCTTAAGATCAGGCAAGGCAGCTATTTTATCTAATTCATAGAAACAGAGACAGACAGTCAAACAGAATGAGACCAAAGGAATATATTTCAAATGAAAGAAGGAAGAAAAACCCTAATGAAATAGAGATAAGTAATTTGCCCAATAAAAGATTCAAAGTAAAGATCATAAGGATGATCACTAAACTTGGAAGATGAATAAAGGAACACAGTAAAAACTTTATCAACATTTTAAAAAGGAATAAAATAATCAGATATATAGAATACAATATCTGAAATAAAAATACATGAGAGAAAATCAACAGCAGATTAGATAGTACAGAAAAACAAATTAGTAGTGTGAAAGACAGAATATTGGAAATCATGCAATCAGGGCAACACCAACAAACATTTTTTAAAAGCACTCACAAAGACAAGGATGGCTTAAGGGACCTCTGGTACAACATCAAGTATACTAACATTCACATTATAGGAGTCCCCAAAGTATAAGAGAAACAAAAAGAGGCAGAAAAGTTATTTGAGGAAATTATGGCTGACATTTTCAAAATTTTATTTGTTTGTTTGTTTTTACCTAGGAAATGAAAGAGACATCCAGCTCCAGGAAGCACAGAGAATCCCAAATAAGAAGAACTCAAAGAGATCCACACCAATACATTTTATGATTAAAATGGCAGAAATTAAAGATAAAGAGATTTCTGAAAACAGAAAAACAAAAATAACTATTCAAATACAAGAGAAGTTCCATTTGGTTACCAGCTGATTTCTCAGCAGAAACTTTGTAGGCCCTAAGGGTGTGAAAGTATATATTTAAAGGAAATGACCTACAACTAGCATTGTTATCATTCAAAATTGAAGAAGAGATAAGAGTTCCCCAGACAAGCAAAAACTAAAAATGTTCACATCACTAAACTTGCTTGCCCAATATTGCAATATCTGCTATATCAAGATAAAACCACTTTGCTGGTAACATAACTAGCTGTTATATTTTTAAAGTCAACAAAGTCATAACTTAACATTATTTGAAGAAATTGATTCTACCTTTCCTCTCCTGATTCTCCTTCCCTCTTCTTCCCATGCCTTGTGACTGTTCTAATTTATAGATCTCAGTGAACATAGTCTGTGTTCAAAAAGGCCATGTGGCTTCTCTGATTTATCTTGGAATATTCAAACCTGAAGCCTTCAAAAACCACTTAAGAAGTCTAACTATACTGAGGAAATTATGGAAAAAACCTAGGAGGTGAAGCAACAGAGAAACAGTTAATATGACTCAGGTGATTGAGCCCTAGCTGTTAGACTATCAGCGCAGGTTCTAGAACATGGAAAGATGATGTCAGCCACAGGTAACATGAAACTGCCCCAGTGCTTAAGAGATTCAAAGTAAACTCCCAGGTCTTGAGGAAAATAATTGTGTCCTTATTTTACATCACCGTTCTAGAATGATTTGTTACACAGCTGTAAATTAAGGTATACTGAATACCAGTTCACAAGCCTGTCCTCAAGTAAGATGGGGCCTAAGCTGTGTATTCAACACATCGTTTTTCATTTGTTTCTCCCTTTTTATTGGAAACTTATTATTTGAAACTCCACTCCTAATATCCAAATATGATATTAATTTCCAGTAATTGCCATTTTCCACACTTATAAAATCTACTCTATGCAGCTATTCTTTTCTAATATATATATGGAAAGGAAGAGGGAGAGAGAAATAGAAACATCAATGGTGAGAGAGAATCATTGGTTGGCTTCCTCCACTGGGGATGGAGCCCACAGCCTGGGCACATGTCCTGATCAGGAATCGAATCATGTCCTCCTGGTTCATAGGTCAATTCTCAACTACGGAGCCATACCAGTTGGGCTGTAGTTAATATTTTTGAAGGGGCTCAAATGAAATAAAATATTTGAATTTTTTATTTGTTCAACAAGAAAGCACTATGTAAACATATTATTACTAACAGTAATAACAATAGCTAACATATATTAAATACTGAATATATTACAGAGACTCTTATAAGTGCTTTATTCATTATAAAAGTAAGTCTTTAAGATGACCTTTATAACCCCCAGGGACTGTTATTTATACCTTGAAGAAAGGGCATCATACAAAGTAAAACACATGAGATATCACTTCAATTATTAGGTTATGGCTGTGACTTCAGTCTTGTTTGATGATTTTTTCTCTTTCTGCCTGAGATGAAGCAAGCTGCTATGTGGGAGAGTCTCAAATGGCAAGGAATTGAGGTGTGACTCCAAGTAATATTCAGAAATGTACTGAGGACTTCAACCAAAAACCCAGGAGGAACTGAATTCTGCAACAACTATGTAAATAAATTTGGAAGCAGATTTCACCCACTTGAAAATTTATTGCAACCTTTGATAAATCATAAAGCTAAAGATCCAGTTTAAACCATGCTCAGATTCCTGACCTATAGGGATAGAGATAATAAATATGTGTTAGTCTAAGCCAGCAAGTTTTAGGGTAATTTTTTAATGCAACAACAGCAAACTGATATGTTTGAACTGAGGAAACTGTGACACATACATGATTACTAACTTAGGGCCCCACAGTTAATAATCATCATATTTTAGTGCTGGAAAATCATGTAATTAATCAAAATTACTCTTTTCTGTTCAGCCATTGGGAGACACTGAGGAAATTATAACATAATGTAATTTAACAGGAACTTTAGAGGGGAAAAAATGCTGCAGCACACCCTTCAATTGTCTAAGTTAGGAAAATAAATAAGGAATAAAAATGTAAAATTTAAAGTGAATCTATAGTCAAAGAGAATTAAAAATGTGTTGTGTCCTTACTCTATACCAAGCATCAGGTTGATGTTTTACATATTTAGTTCCTAACTCGGGCCTTTTGTTACCTGAATGTTCCCAGCTAATTAATTTTATGGCTCATTTCTGAATAGCACAATACTCCTTTTGTATCATCCTCAGAAATATCTGCAATATAGGCACTTTTACCACAAAGTTAAATTAAAACGTAATAAATAGTGAAATCCATATACCACGGTCCAGATATGAATGTTGTGGTTTGTTACAGCAGAAAATTATTAAGATAGCATGGTCAGAAAAATTTGCTCACATGAATGGCAGCATGCACAATCTATCCCTTTCCCTCAAACATTGAAGTGTGCTTTCTCCTGGGTTCAGTTCGCCAGATTCCAAGGAGTTTCACTGTCTGCAGTTGCATTTACACCTTCAAAGTTCTACAGTGGATGATGCTTTCATGGGCTAAATAATAGCATTATTATTTCACAAAATCCAGCCCACACTCAAAATATGCCTCAAATAAAGGGCTGGATCAGAAAAACCTCCCTATTTATTCTAAATTTCTCTCTTTACGTCCCCGCCCCCTTTTTTTAAATCCACATATTATGTAGACAACACTACCCAACTTTCTTACTCCAACTAGTTTTGTAAAAATGTAGGGTCATCCCACCAGAAAAATGAGCCTCAGAAAATTATGTTCCAGTTACTAAATTTTAGCTCAGTAAGCTTTTCAGAAATTATGTCTATTGAGTATTATTAACCTTATTGTCAAAAATCTTACTAGGGTTGATATTTATAAGAAAAAATATAAAGTGTACCTTTTGGACTATAAGATCAACATTATCATGTGGATTTGAATAAATGAGCATTTTTATTTGTCTATAATAAAGACCTGACAAATTATCAATTGCACACTAGTAATAGGACCTGAGCAACTATCGTTACAGAAATGATTTCTCCAGGCAGAAATAGAGTACATGAAAGTAATTCAAGAAAATGTTAGAAGAGTTGTGTTGTTCTTAAAAAATAACAAAGGACTGGAAGGAATCTTAAGTTGGTGAGAGGGATGCTATTTAACCGAGTAGGTGAGCTCTAAGCAAGGTAGTTCTGTGTTTAATTTCCAGCTCAATTGCATATTATCTCTGAGTCTTAATAGCCAATTTAAGCAGTCTAAACCTGTTTCCTTTTCTGAAATCTGAGATTAAAATTTAAAAACAAAGACAATCAACTTTAGAATTACTCTGAGGGTTCAATATGACAATGGGATAAAACATGTAGTGCATTATTACACACAAAGTGGTTAATAAATGACACAATTTTTTTCAACCAGCCAAAGTGAGTTTTCTCTGTATAATCCAATTTTCTGTACATAGGAAATTCCAGAAAAAAAATAATCAATTAATTATAGTCAATGACATTATCCTAGAAATAGATGTTTTCTAAAATAAGTTGATAACAATCATTTGCAACAATACACAAATGAAAAAATAAGGATTAGAATAACTCATTTTTATTCCCTTGCATCTAAACACAAATCATGAAAAAAAGAAAAAATGGCGGAGTAATAGATGGACCTGTCCCAAGCCTTATCCCAGAGCAGACAAAGGGAACACCTGAAGGTCACACTAGGAGTATTTGTTAGTGAGTAAAGGGACAGCTATTCTCCAGGAGAAGGAGGGGGATAGTTGGGTGGGGCTTTCCTGATGGGGCAGCCCCCACTGCTGCTGGGTTTTCTCCCAGAGCCACCAGCTCAGACAAAGAAACTGTGTCATCTTGAAGGGGAAAGTGGATATTATTGGAAGCCTGAAAATCTACAACTATGGAATCCACCGAAGGGCTGCAAATCCTAGAAAACCAGTCCCAAATTGGCACAAATACTCTGAAATAGAGGAGCTCTACACTCCACACAGAAAGATCAGATTTCACCTGGGATAAGGAGAGAGAGAACTACATAACCAGATACCCAGAGAAGAGAGACACTAGGGAGAAAAGAAACAGCCCACATATGAAAGAAAAGCAGGCATCACCAGAAAAGAAAGTAAATGAAATGGAGGCACGCAACCTGCCAGACGAAGAATTCAGAGAAATGATCATAAAGGGGCTGAAAAGAATGGAAGAGAAATTCTACAATATGAGTAAGAACCAAGAGAAAATGAAGAAGAATCAAGAAGAAATGAAAAGTGACATCGCTACTGTAAAGAACTCAATAGAAAACATCAAAAGTAGACTAGAAGAAGCAGACACCACATCAGTGAGCTAGAAGACAAGGTAAGAAAAAATAACCAAGAAAAGCAGCTTCTAGGAAAAAAAAGAAAAAAATTAAAAAGCAGGAGAGCGTAAGGTAACATTGGGATAACATGAAACAAAACAACATTCACATAACAGGGGTTCCAGAAGGAGAGGAAACTAAACAAGGAATAGAAAACCCGTCTGAAGAAATAATGACAGAAAACTTCCCTGATATAGGGAAGAAAAAACCCACACAAACCCAAGAAGCTTTCAGAGTCCCAAGCAAAATTAACCCAAAAAAACAAATGCCAAGGCATATTATAATTACATTGAAAAACACCTGTGCCAAAGTAAGAATCTTAAAAGTGGCCAGAGAGAGACAGAAATTAACTACAAAAGAACCCCCATCAGTCTAATGACTGATTTCTCAACAGAAACTCATCAGGCCAGAAGGGAATGGAATGAAATATACAAAGTCATGCAAAGGAAGGGTCTGAATTCAAGAATACTGTACCCAGCAAGGCTAACAATTCTCATTCACTGCTCGTGGAAATACAGACTGGTGCAGCCACTGTGGAGAACAGTATGGAGTTTCCTCAAAAAACTAAAAATGAAACTCCCATTTGACCCAGAAATCCCACTCCTAAGAATATATCCCAAGAAACCAAAAATACCAATCAGAAAGGACATATGCACCCCTATGTTCATAGCAGCACAATTTACAATAACTAAGATTTAGAAACAGCTTAAGTGCCCATCATCAAATGCCTGGATCAGAAAACTATGGTACATCTAAACAATGGAATACTATGCTGCCGTAAAAAAGAAAGAATTCTTACCATTTGAAGCAACCTGGATGGAACTGGAGAGCATTTTGCTAAGTGAAATGAGCCAGTCAATGAAAGAAAAATACCACATGATCTTACTAATTTATGGATAATAAAGAACATTATAAACTGATCAACAAAAAGATAGATACAGATACAGTAAAGCATCAAATAGACTTTCAAATTACAGTGGAAAGGTTAGGGAGAGGTGGGGTAGATAAGAGATCAACTGAAGGACTTGTATGCATGCATATAAGCATAACCAATAGATGCAAAACACTGGGGGATGAGGGCATGCATGGGAGGTGAGGGGAGGGCAATGGGATATATACACATATGTAATACATTAATAAAAAATAAATAAATAAACACAAATCATGAACCTTTACAAATATTCATTGTCCCCTAAATACATAAGAATTAAATATATATCATATACATTACTAACTGCACTACAAAAACACATGATTGACTTTCAATTATTAAAATCAACATTTAGATAAAACACAGAATATATAGTTAATTATGGAGTGAATTGTAAGTGCTATAACTTGGCAACAAAAATCACATGAAAGGAGTTCAAAGGTGATAGAGAGACAGATTGAAAGACATAATTGGTAGATTGCTCATCTTATGAAGTGAGTTACCTAGACACAGCTTGGTGGCTTGACAAAACAAGAGCTAAAGGAATAATGAAATGATAAGGTGACAAAACTAACAAATTGCAGAAATATAAAATATGATTTAATTATTTGAAGAAGGGGAGGATATTCAGAAATAGAATAGTTAATTTTATCTATTACATTAGGAGGTAAATATTGATAATTAAAATTGATAATAAAAATAGATATATCAACATATATAGACAGATGTAATTAAACAGAAATGGATTTTTTGTGTAATATACTACAAAATTGTTTAAGTATGTTTATATTCACTTTGTTTATAACACATATACATGTAGATGCACACACATATGCATATAAGTATGTGTACTTATTGGTGGATGTATATGTACATACATATACATATTTAAGGTTAGAAAAATAAAGGAAAAAGGCTTGAAAATGGATTAAAAACAAGACTAAAATTTTTATCTAATTCTTCTTAGGAGATAGAGAACCTGATATCAAAATATAATAATTTGTAATAATACTGAGAATACAGTGGTACCTCGAGATGCGAGTGCCCTAACATACGATATTTTTGAGATACAAGCCGTCGAGAGAGGGATTTTTGCTTTGAAATACGAGCAATATTTGAGATAGGAGTAATTGCTCGGATCTGCCGGCTGCACTGGACCCACTTCCTAGTTTCCCACGCCTCAAGGTTACGGAACGAATTAAATTTGTATCTCGAGGTACCACTGTATTTATAATTATTTTAGTTTCAGAAATGCTTGTTATTATTTTTAATTAACTTGTATTCATACTCTATATCCAAAAATTAACTTATGATTATAAATTCATTTCCATGTAGGTCAGAAAACAGAGAGAAAATATGTAACTTGGTAAAAAATAAAATAGTGCTGCCCATGTGACTCAGTGGTTGAGAATCCAATAAAGCAAGGTAAAAGGGGGATAACAAAGGAGCAGAATAATTACCTGTTCATGTTAAATAGCAAGCATTCAAAAAGAGACAGGACTGTTAACATTAGTATTGGATCTAATAGCCAAAATAACCAGATACAATTTGGTTTGTTAATAACATTAAAATAAAAATGTTAATTGCTTCTTTAAATCTGTAAGGAAGACATCTTCTAAATAAAACTCTTAGTGTGTTTGGATCTGGAAGCACATCATTAAAGCTTTTAAAATAGTTGAGCACATAATGGAGAAATGATGATTGCGCCTAGGTTTTATCACATCTGAATTGTGGTTTTGTTACCAGAGGAAGACCTGTCTGGAAATAGGTTCTCCAACAGTTGCAAGAAAGGAATTTCAGGGACACAAGTAGGAGGATTTTAAGCAATAGTGGCAAGATTTATTAGAGCACCCTTGAAAAAGCTGCCACACTTTCCAAGGACCCAATGTGTAGGTCATGTTCACTGGTGTATCACCACAATGTCTCACCCACAACTAGGTGTTCAGCTCTGTCTAACTGAAAAGAAGTCTAGCTTCCAGGGCCACAAGCCCACTTTTGGATTCACCAGGCCCAGGAGGGTCAACAGGACCCAGAGCTACATCACCCCACCACCTGAGGCTGGTCTTGGGCCAGTTACTTAATGTCCCTGTGCCTCATTCCTATCTGCACACCCACCACCAAGGTTCAGTGGTGTCTGAGTCATGATTGGCACTGGGTCATGTCTGCTAAAGAAACTGGGGCCTTTGTTAGCTTCCCTATATTTCCTTAGGCTTGGGAGAGAGCAGGCTTTTTTATTTCAAACTATCTAGTCTACAATCTCTTTTCTGGCTTTCCCAGATTTGAGTCTTTATCTTATCCTATCTTTTCCCTAGGTTTTCTAGATTTGTCTCCTTTTTTATGGTCACCATGTTAACATCTACTGTGCATGCACTCAGTAAAGAGACTTCCCCTTGCACCATCTCTCCCTGACCCGCTTCATGGAGTGGGCTTCCATGGGTGACTGTAAACATCTTACCTGCATGAAACTTTTTTTTTACCTCTGTGAAACTTTTTCCTAGTTAACCGGGCTGGTTCCATTTGCTCCCTTCCTTGTTGACAATATCTCACTAACTAACTAACTAACTACCTACCTACCTTAACAGTTTAAAACTGTGATTTAAATTGCTTTCATTTAAATCAAATCCACCCTAGATCCTGCTGCCCATGCTTGCACACTTACATAAAGGTTCTTATTATAAAATAGGTAGAAATACCCAGCATTAGCAATCATAACTAGGAAACAGAGTTCTATAAATAACCCCCCACAATGAGAAGCAGAGTATTTCCCCAGTGACTATGAAAACAGATGTGTTGGTTGCAAGAACAATAAAATAACACTATGAAAATTTTATATATCTAAATGATGCCTTCAACCTAAAACCTCAGAAAACATATGACCCAGCTTTCTCTCACAAGCCACAGCTTGATTTTCAGGATGAGAGCCTGAACATTGTCCATTGTACTTGTTCTTTTTCCTTTTTTTTTTTTTAACCTTATTTCAATAAATTTGTATTGGAAAAAATACTTTAAAATGCTACTCAGGAATACCCAGCTGAATAAATGTGTTCAAGGAGGAAAAGAGATACATGTGCTGACAATTACTGCAAAGAGAGGATCCTGTCTTTAGAATCAGGGAATCACAGAACAGCACTTTGCCTGACCTAAGGTAGCCCAGGAAGCTTCCTAGAGAAGCTGATAATTGAATTGAGGTTTTAAGATACATAAAAGTTAGACAGCTAATAAATCAGGG
The DNA here is from genome assembly GCA_004026805.1 of Lasiurus borealis. Taxonomy (NCBI): domain Eukaryota; kingdom Metazoa; phylum Chordata; class Mammalia; order Chiroptera; family Vespertilionidae; genus Lasiurus; species Lasiurus borealis. The sequence goes on along the minus strand of PVJN01019175.1, from coordinate 16,186 downwards.
AAGTATGACAGAGGGAAGATGAACAAATGTACAAATTTAAGACACAGATTAATGCATGGAAGCAATAATTTATTATTAGGATCACTAGAATATTGTGTAGCTTACAGAAAATAAGGTGGTAAAGGTCACAAAAGAGCCTCATAGGTTATATCAGAGCATTATCTTAGACAAATGGAATCCAAATTTTAAAAAATATTTTAATAACTTTATAGAGTTATAATTAACAAACTGTACATATTTGAATTGTCTAATTTCACAAATTCTGACACACTATATTCTCATGAAATAGTCATCACAATGAAGCTGATGACCGTAGCCAATACCTACATTTCTTTATACTCTTTAGTTAAATCTCTTTCCCACCTGTCCCCCACCCACTCCCATCTTCAAGCAATTGCTGATCTGTTTACTTTGTTAATTAAATTTCAATTTTCTGGAGTCCTATAAAAATGGAAATATACAGTATGTACTACTATTTGCCTGGCTACTTTTATTTAATGTAATTATTGAAATTCATCTGTGTTGTTATGGGTATCAAGCTCATTTCTTAAAAAATACATATTTTTATTGATTTTTAGAGAGAGAGAGGAAAGAAGAGAAAGAGATAGAAATATCGATGAGAGCTAAACATCAACATAGATCAGCCATCTCATGCATGCCCCCTGCTGGGAATACAGCCCACAACCAAATGTCCTGACTGGGAATCAAACTGGTGACATCTTAGCACATAGATCGAAGTTCAACTATTGAACCACACCAGCTGGTAAGTGCATTCCTTTTTATTACAGAAAAGTATTTCATTAAATGGATGTACCAGATTACTTTATCCATTTATCTGATGATAGAAATTTGAGTGGTTTTCAGTTTCTGGCTATTACAAATAAATCTGCTATAAACACTCATGTAGGGGCATTTGTATGGATATACATGTCCTCTTTTCTTGAGTGAATACCTAGGGAATGAATGCTTCAATGTGGTGAATTGTGTGTTTACCTATTTATAGAAAACTGTCCTTCTGTTATCAAATCTTGTTATACCATTTTTTTATTTCCTTTAGCAACATGAGAAATTCAGTTCCTTAACATGCTTACTGTGGGAGCTAAAAATTGTTAACCTTGTCCTTCCACTTTCTAAATTCTTCTGGGTGGTTTGATAATCAACTTAACAGAGACAGATTAACAGGAGAAAACAAAATTTTAATAAATGCTTACAGGGAATTCATAGTCAGGACATTTCCAAAGACAGTGAGGCTGTTGCAAGTAGAAATGGAGGTCTTTCCTGGAGATGCTAGGAAAGCATGTGGGGAGACCCATGTATGGGAGGATGTGAATTCATGATAAGATTCACTGTAGAAGCAAAATCTAAAGACTACCCCTGAGTTCTTAGTATCTCATCTCCAACCAAGCTACCATAGAAAAAGTTTATCTGTCTTCAACAAGCCCAGTACAAAGGCCAATTTCTGAAAATGGTACCATTGTTTTAGTCCAGTCCAGTCTTTGTCAACATCCAGCTAGCTTAGTCTCTGTTCCTAGCTGCTCTTCAGCTGGCTGTGCACAGGCCTACACTTGGAGTGTGCAGGGTTTCTGGCCCCGTGGCTGCTAGACCCACATAGCTGACAATGAAGAGAAAATGCACAAGCAAGCAGGGTGAGTGGATTTACAGAGAGAGAGAGAGAGAGAGAGAGAGAGAGAGAGAGAGAGAGAGAGAGAGAGAGAGAGAGAGCAGTTTTTGTTAAATTGGGATTTCATTACCTTGGTTTTGTGAAGGACTAGGTGCTTCTTCAAATTAAACAATCAACTTCTCAAGCTTAAGTGAGCTTCTATTTCTAATCTATTTCCTAGATCTTTCAGAGTTCCTTATCCCTTATCCAATCAGATTCTTTCCCCAGGCTAGATAGATAGGTCCTGATGTTGCAATTTTAGTTTCTTCTGCATGCCTATAGAAGCATCTCCACCAGGGCCATATTGGCTTCTAATGAGCCTGTGCCCAACAGAGAATTCTCCTGTATTTTTATTTATTAATTTATTTTTAATTTCTTAATACTCACTCCAAGAATATTTTTCTATTGATTTTTAGAGAGAGTGGAAGAGAGAGGGGAAGACAGAATTATTGATGTAAGAGAAATACATAGATTTGTTGCCTCCTGCACTAGCCCCTATCAGGGCCTGGGCCGGGGAGGAACCCACAACCAAAGTATGTACTCTTGACCTCTATCCACTGAGCAAACCTTTGAGGGCCCCCTGTATTTTTCTATCCCTCCTGACAGTATGACTCGTGGTTTCCTGGGGAGTGCATGAAGCTTTAACTTTCTTATTATCCTATTTAGCTCGCTGGGTTATCAAGATTGCTGTCTGATTCCCTTTGCTCCCTTCATTTATTAATACCTAGCTACCTATGCTAACAAGGTATAAAAGTCATTTTTAGACAAAGGAGAAAACGGGGAGTAGGGTATTAGATTTCAGATGTGAGAATGAACATTTTACAGGTAATTGAGGAAGAGATGAACATACATGGCAAGAAACTCGTTGCTAGGCAACTCAAAAACAATGGGACAAGGGTTATCTAGCTAAGGCATTGCCCCAAGTCCTTTTATTTATCAAACTTAATTCAAATTAGGCTAAGGGGAACAAACATCCTAAAATATCCTTCTTTATGCAGGCTTCTCTGAATCTTTTGGGCAAGAAAGGGGTGATGGTCAAAGTTTATTTTTAAATATTTTGTTTCTTCATAAACTGCTTAAAATCAATATTCCAAGAAGGCATTTCATGATGGCAAAATATTGATTACCAAAGTTCATTGCCAACACTTGGTAAAGTCAGTCATTTTAATTACCTATATTAATAGGTAAAAATTGGTATCTTATTTTTTAAGTATATTTTAATAATACATTTTCAATGCAAACATTTATCTACAAATGATATTCATGTATTATTGTACTAATATATTGAAAATACTACAAAATATTTACACAAACAAAATATATTTTAAAAGGATGCAATAAGTCACAAATACAAATTCTAATATTTTATTCCTTTATATTAATAAATTACTAAGTGTATTCTGGGAGGGAGGGTGATGCATTCACTTTGGCAACCACTGCTCTAGGCACTGAAGTAAGTGAAAGGTATTTAGCAGAGAACAGACTTGTTCACTCTAGCAGCAAAATAGAGGTTAGAGGCAAGAAAGCCAAGGTCAGACAGGTGCAAGAATAATTATGAGGAGGAGGATAAGAATAATACCGGTGAAATGAAGGGTGAATAAATTTGGAGGGGAAAAATTAGCTGGATGCGTGAATTACTGTCTTCACATGACAACGCCTATATTAATAAGTTGGTATTAAGTGATTAAGTTAGTTAATTCAGGAGGAAGGCCAAGTTGAAGTAGAAGCCTCCTTCTTCCAGACACTTGTTCTCTACCTGAATAATCATGCAGAAATGTTAGCAACAAAATGGTTTCACCATATTGATATTAAATAATTCACTTTACCAAAGAAGCCCCATTTAAGGGCTTCCATTTAGTTATTTCACACACTGAAAAGAAACTAAATGGCTATAAGGCAGAGTGACCCAATATCTTTTCAGTGATTCATCCTCATAAAGTCTCTCAAAGTCACTACTCTGATATATAATATATACCAAAATATAGAGTTTAAACATGGAGACTTAACAGAGACTGTTGGGGGAATTGGGACGTTTTAAAAATCTCTTCCTCTTTTAATTAAATCTCAGTGCTGAGGACTGTATGCACTACCACCACCACCACCACCACAGTAAAAGGATCAGATTCCCTATCATTATAATGATATTCTAAAATTATTATGTTGCCTAAGGGCATTTGAAAAAGTCCATATAATCAGTCATGAAAGTACTTTTGATCTAATAAACTTTTAGAAGGCTTTTTCTTTTTAGAAGATCAAAGCCTTTTATAAATGAATATTTCAATCTAACAACATCTCTGCAACAGAAAATGAGAAAGGTGGTAAAATGTAGACTATTAGTGTTGGAGCTGGAAAGTATCTCAGTGATTACTTTGGTCTGAAACAGATCTTTTTGTGTGTGTATGAAGCTTCTTTAAGAATATGAAGGAGGTTATATTTGTAACGATACAAAATAGTAAGAATTTATCATATGACAAGTTATGGAGAAAAGACAGAAAATAGGATAGAACTAAAAGAGATAACAAATACCTTTCGGATCAAAATCTTAATTCTGACTTGACACTGTAAAATTACAGCACAGAGGTCATGATTAGAGCTTCAGTTGGGCCAGACCTGCTGGACCCATAGATAACAAACAGTTACTCCTATTTACAGATGACAGAAATATAATTGAGGGAGGTTAGACTGGCCATAATAACTCATTACTACACAAATAGGGAGTTATTAGTGATGGAAAAAGAAATTAGGCTTTCTTCATTTTGCAGTCAATCATGAGATAATTGTCAGAGACTACACTTGTTATGCACAGATTAATTATATTTTACATACTATTTTTTAAAAAGTTTAACTTAGTAATGAAATCCTTTTAACTGAATTGTAATATACAAATGTTTACGCATTTCTGTGAACCTCTATGTATCTGTCTATAATTATAAAAGTCCTACCTTAGACAATAACACAAATGGACTTAAATTTTATTTAGATTATATATTACAACTATTTTTGTACAAAATCATAGAATTTGATTATATAGTTTTAAATATATTGATTTTTAAAATTCACTATTTATTGTAAAGAAGATATATTGACATAGACTATTTCTGGTGCTTTTTTCACAGAAAATAAGCTATATTTTAAATGATAGGTACAAAAAAAATGAGTAAAAAGAGAAAAGAGGGAGGGAGGTAGAATCCTCAGAGTCTGAATCATCACATTTGAGATTGATGAACTGTCTACAAACACTTTTGTGTAATGCATTGCCTAACCTAGCTCTCCAAGGCTTAGAAGAAAGGGTTGACATTGGAAAAGAAAAGTGGGTCTGATTTGAAAATCCAGGTCTAAGTGCATTTTTGGAGACAATAAATTTTGGAACTATTTCTGAGACTGACCAAGTTTTTGGATAAGAAAAACCTTTAGGATTTTGGTCAGTATATATTAACATTTTAGGGACCAGACTCTACAGAAATAATTAAAATTGACTTTTAAATGACCCTTTTCTGTTCCAAGAGCTACTAAGTATACACTTAACTATTTTTAATGGTGGGCATATATTGTCTGAAGCCATTTTGGAGGAGAAATCAGAGAAAAAAATAGCAATGAAAAAAATCACTCTGTCAACTTTCTGTCACCCATCATTCATTGTAACACGCACATCACTTGTTTCTGCTTCAAACATTTAAATGATTTTTGGGATATTTATTTTAAACTGCTTATAAATAAAAGACTCAGGAAAAAAAATCATTGATCCTCCCCCTTCCCTGCCCCAGGCAGATAATCTGCTTCAGGAAAGAGATTTTAGGATGATGCCTTAGCCTCATATTTATTTATTTATTTATTTAGTAAGTTAACTAACTAGTTAGTAAGTTAGTTAGTTAGTTTTCTTTGTTGCCTTAGCCTAATTTAAATGAAGTATGGTAAACTAGAGGGCTGAAGGCAGGTGCTTGTTAGCTCGATACCCTCTGTCTCCCATTACTCTGCCTCACCAGCAAGGATTTTCTTAGCCACCTGTAAATTGCCCATCCTCACTTCTAATACCCTGTTATCCCCTTTTCTCCTTTGTCCAAAATGTCTTATATACCCAAGATTGCCTCATTATGTTTAGAATTTTCATGGATTTATCATGTTTATTTGGAGTCCCAATGCACAGGTATTACACTTTGATTTTCTCCCGTTAATCAGTCTCTGTTAATTTGATTATTAGCCAAGCGAGAAGAATTTAGAAATTAAGAGGAAAAGTATAAATATTTTAGCCCCCCACAAAATATACACATCCAACCTTTTATAAAGTATCATGGAAGTTAATAAGTCATCCTTCAGAGTGAGAATCAGACTAAAGAAGGAAACATAAAAATAAGAGAATGAGGAGAATCTCTCTTAACAATTTTAGAATCTCTCTTAACAATTATAAAAATAGGAAATTCTAACACATGTATTTGAAAATGAGACAGTTCCACACAAGGAGAGTTCTAAATAATAATACATCATTAATAAAAAACACTTGCTACCACAACTTTTTAAAAAGTTACTTCTCTTTTTCATATTCACATAGATACCTTATTTTGTCCATGTGATAAATTCATCACTAATTAAAGTTTATCTTTATTTTTATATATCTTCCTGTGGTTGGCAGTTAGCCAGACAGGACCAGAGTAAGGACACTGGGCCATGCATAGAAGGTCACCAAGGCAGAGAGCCCCAGATGCCTAGCAATGGGCAAAACTGGAAAAACAAGGACCTTGCTCCCAAGGTGACCTTTTCTCCCCTAACATATCCCTGGTCATGTGATTTAAACTCCATGACCTTTCATATTACAGGTCATTGCATTTCAACCCTCCCTAACCTTTCCTCCCCTGGCATATGGCTAAGGGGGTCATGTTGCAGACCCTCTTAGAGGAGGAAGAAGGGGCCAGAGAATAGCCTCACATGACTCCCCTACAAGCCCTTCCATGACCACTCCCGTAACCATTGGATCCTCAGGAAAATGAGGCCAACCCGCATCAAATACTCTAGAAACAAAGATTCAGATCTGCTTGCCATGAAGACAGAGTTTTTGTCAAAATAGAGATAATATTTAGACCTCAGTTGTGTTTCAGCTCCAGGTTCAAAATGCTGCAACATCAGAAGGAGTGACCCTGTGGCTGACCTCAGGATGAGATTCAATGACTAAGGACCCACTCCCCTAGCACTGACCAATCAGTGGAAACCAACACCTGAAAGGACACAGCTTAAAAGCTGATGAATCTTCCCTTTAAATCCTCCCCTGAAGATTCCTTAAAATCCTCCCTTAAAATTTCCCACAATTAGAAAACAGGTAAGATCCCGGAAGATGAAGAAAGCCAGCACAGGCTCCCTCTGGAACACACCTATGCCTGCTCTCTTTCTCCTAAACTGAAAGGGTCCCAGGAGACTTGCAACCAGGGGAACAAGAGGAAGAGGCAACTCCTCCCTAGCTAATCTCCTGATCCTTCCTCCAAGGCCTCCTGTCCTCTGACTTTTCAGTGAGCTAACAGCAACCCTGCCTTGGGTTACTTCTTTCCTAAAACATTTCTGAAGAACCAAGGCAGAGCCCTGCTTAAGCTCTCTCCTGATGCTTCTTCTACCTTAGACTTTGCTTTAAGCTAAAAGCAGCCCACCTTGGCTCACTTCTGTCACTGTGACTTGTACTTCTCAGTAAGTCCATGCAGCCCCACATGGCTCACTTCTGTCCTATAAAGTTTCTGGAGAGCCAAAGCAGCCCTGCAGAGGCTCTCCCCTGTTGTTTCTTCCATCCTCAACTCTTCTTTTGCTTGACTGTCCCCATTTTAAAAATGTGCTCTCAAAATCTCCCGGACTCATGTGGTGAAATCTTTCCTGCATGAAATCAAGAACCCACACACTACAGGCTGGCTGAAGGCAGACACACTCCTGGCACAGTCTTTTCTGGTGACATTCCTATAAACACCGCCTTTAGAACCCTGCACAGGCATCTCTGGTTTCAATAACATTTAAAATTGAGTAAGCTATACATTTTTCTAAAATTAAAAGGAGACATGATATATTCTATTATCTTCTTACTTCAGATACAAAGTAAAACAAGCTATTTTCTAATTTTAAAAAATCTGTCAAAATAGAGATTTATTTGTTATAAAATTTTAAAACTTGATTTAGTTCCAAAACTTGTTATTTTCATTTGCTGGTTACCTTCCTTAGTAGCCATTTGCTTATTAATAAATGGAGTTCATGATAGTTATATTTTTAAAATGATGTTTTATAACATGTTTTGAAAATGACATTATAAATACATATAGTACACTTATAATGCAGGTTATAGGGATCTAATTCTTCAGAATGAAAAGCTTTCACAGCAGAAGTACATTTGAAATGTGATAAATAAAATAAAATGTAGACTAGCCTGGGCAGTGTAGCTCAGTTATTGAATATCAAACTAAGAATCAGGAGGTCAGGACACATGCCCCAGTCATCAGCTCAATCTCCAGTAAGGGTGTGCACATCTCTTACCATTGATGTTTCTATCTCTCTCCCTCCCCTTTCTTCTCTGAAATCAATACAAAAATATATTTATCATAAGAAAGAAAACTTAGGATATACCCAATAAGTATTATTTTGATCAGTTTGTTATCTTCACTGAGAGTTCTATTCATCTTCAAATTTCATAACAAAACCAACCTTTTTTTAAGAAGCCTTCCCACATTTCTCCATACTTATTTACTCTCTTTCTTATTATACTTTTACAACTCTAAAATTATAGTACATATAAAAGTAAGTTGCTCAAATTCAACTAATCATTTTAGAAAAATGAAAATCAAAACCAAAATGAGCTATCACCACAAAAGAAGAAATAAATATTTAGGAGAATGTGGAGAAATTGGGGATCTTGTACCCTTCTGGTGAGAATGTTAAACCATGCAGCTACTATGAAAATCAGTCTGGAAATTCCTTCCTCAAAATATTAAAAACAGCCAAAACTGGTTTGGCTAAGTGGATAGAGTGTCAGCCTACAGACTGAAAGGTCCCAGGTTTGATTTCGATCAAGGACATGTATCTTGGTTTCGGGTACATCCCCAATGGGGGGCGTGCAGGAGGCAACTGATCAATGTCTCCCTCTCATCGATGTTTCTAACTCTCCCTCTCCTTTCCTCTCTGTAAAATATCAATAAAATATATTTTAAAAAATTTAAAAAAAAACTATAATGTGATCCAGCAATTCTAATCCTGGATATTTGTGCAAAACAATTCAAATCAAGACTCCAAATACATATTAGTAGTGTTCATAATAGTTAAAATGTGGAAACAACTTAAATGTCTATCTGTATATGAATGCATAAAACAAATGTAGTATACAAATAAAATGAAATATCATTTATCCTTTAAAAAGAAGGAAATTCTCTCATATGCAACAACAAAGGACATGAAAGACACGATTCTAAGTGAAATAAGCCAGTCACAGAAGGACAAGTACTGCATGGTTTCAATTATATAAGGTTTCTAAAATAGACTCAGAATCAGAGAGTGAAATGATGGTTACCACAGGCTGCAGGGAGAAAGAAATGGGGAGTTGTTAACCAGTGGGTTAAAAATTTCAGTTACAGGAGATGAATAGTTCTGGAGATCTGTTGGGCAACACTATGCCTATAGTTAATAATAGTGTATTGTATCCTTAAACTTTTGTTAAGTGGTTAGGTTTCATGTTATGTCTTCATCAAAATAAAGTTTAAAAAATTAAAAGACAGTTTACCTTATCTAAGAAGTGAAATAGATTATTATTTTTTAAATAGATTATTTTTTCTTAGATGGTGAGTCTTGGGCCATAAATTCTTCAACTCTCTGTCCCCTCACCCCCAATGCCTAGCACTGTATTTTATGTATGAAGTAGCCAGTAAGTATATATTTAATTGAATACAAAAAAAGTAAACCTGTATTGTCTGTAGGCATTCCAGTAGGAAATAAAGGCATGCTTTATGTCGAGACTTTGTAAAAGTTGGTAGTAATTTTATATACAGTTCCATATACTTTGTGCTGTTGCTGTTGAATGTACAGATGACCACTGAGGCTTAATCAAGTTAGCCTAGAAAGATGACACAAACTAAGTTCAAAGGATTTCTAGAATGAAGAGTGGATGACATTACAGACAAAGAGGACAACATGGACTCTTTCTTCCATAAAGGAAAGATGAAGGAACTTGGTACATAAAGTAAACAACCCTGCCACGATCCAAAGCACAGGAGCTTTAGAATTGCTATTTGAACTGTTCCTGTGTGGCATTACCTCTGACCTGGCAGATGTCTGAGCAGTAATAGCACTTTGGAGAGTTGTGTCTTTAGTTGAAAAAAAAGGAGGGGGAAAAACTACTGTCACCCATGGGTTTCTGTACCTTACAGCTTCTCCAAATCAGGGAACTGTTGGTAAGGTAGGCAGTTGGTTAGGTATAAACACAAAGGAAGGGAGCAGACATGATCCAGCCTGATTAACTAAGAAGAGGCAGTTTCACTCCCGGGAATAGCCCTCATCAATCTGTTCAATATATTAACATCTGAGGGACTGGCTTTCTAATCACCACAGGCAACAAGCAGCACCGAAAGGAGGAGAAGAAAGTATTTTCACTAAGCACATGCACAGTAGAAGCCAAATGACAAAGTAGAACTATGGGCCTACACAGTAAGAGACAAAAGGGCACCTATAAAGGAGAGGGTACTATCTGGGAGAAATCTGGGAAGACTAGATAGGTATCAAACCCCAAAAGATCGAGGAAAGGGATTGAATGGGGGAGGCATTAGCATAACCTGAGAAAAGCCAGGAAAAAGACTGGATAATTTGAAAAAAAAGTCTGCCCCTTTCCTAGCCCAAGAAAATATAATTAAAATTTAACAAAGGCCATTGCCAAGGGGCAGTATGCTGCCTGGTGTCATCTCATCTTGGCAACCGATTTACAGATGGAAGAAGTGAGGCACAGAGAAGTTAAGTAACTTTCTCAAGGTCACACAGAGAATAATTTTGATGCCAGCCAGGAGCAGATACTGAGATAATTACTGGAGTCTCTGTGCTGGGGTGATGACACTGCACCTCTGGGCCCTGACCCTCCTGGGCCCGGTGGGCACAAATACCAGACTACTGCCCTGGAAGCTAGACTTCTTCCACAGCGAGATGGAGCTGAAGCATCTGGTTGTGGATGAGACATCAGGCGTGGTGTACCTGGGGGCAGACTGACAATGTCGACCAGCTGCTGCTGCTAGATCCTCTAGGGAAAAGCTCATCAAGTGTGGCAGTATTTTCAAGGACATCTATGCCCTATCTGCCCTTTCTTCTCTCTGGACACACGTTTGCACTCTAATAAATCTTGCCAGTGAGGCTCAAATTCTCCTTTGCAACTGTCCCTAAAATATTTTTTTCCACAACATCACAAGAACCTGTTTCCAGACCTGTCCACCTCCAGCAACAGAACCAATGCTTTACCATTTTTTTTTTTAATTTTATGGTCTTCTTGAGTTTCATATTTTGCCATCTCCTCCATCAGCAACACTTACTTAAAATCTTAACTGTCTTCATCTTTTTCTCTGGCTTTGTCCTACATTTTGTGGATATTCATGTCCTTTATGCCTATTCATGTATCCATTGGCAGATCAAAAGGAATGTGAAGAGGCCAGAGGCAGCCATCAGGAGGATCAATTAAGCACAATGAACTTTTATGTAAATGGTCTTTAATCTGGATGTGCATGCTCTTTCAAAACAACCCTGGCATCTAGTTTCTTTGGCAACAGTAAAGCTGAGAATGGAAGTCACCACCCTGAACATTTTGTAAGTAGCTTCCTTGGTGGCTACATTTGGCTGTGACAACTATCAGAAGAAAGTGGGAGAAACAATACTGCAGGAGGAATAGAAGTAATCCTAAGAGAAGCTCATTACACAGTTTCACAATCAAGGCCACTTATTCCTTTGGGAGAGTCTGTTCAGAATCTTGCAACCTGCAGTGCAAATTAAAGTTTGTGAGCACGAGTTTCTTCAGATGAGAGAGAGAGAGAGAGAGAGAAAGAGAGAGAGGGAGACAGAGGGAGAGAGAGGGAGAGGAAGTGGATGAGAACAAGGTAAGGAAAGGAATGCAAAGGCAGGTGGGGAGGATTAGGAATGTGGTGTTCAGAGTCCCTTCTTCAGAGCCTGGGATCCCTCGGTCTGCATACTTCCAGGCAGTAAGTAGGAGGAGAAGTTGTCCTGTATTAAGTATATGGGGAATACTGTAGAGTGGGGGGCTTAAATAACAGAAATTTACTCTCACTCAGTTCTGAAGGCTGGGAAATCAAAGATTAATAAATAGGCTAATTTGGTTCCTGGTGTTACTGAACAGGAAACTTGACCCTAAATGGGTCTGCCTGGGGCTAGCCTGTAGTGTGTGGGTTCTTGGCTTCATGCAGGAATCCAGGTGACTGGAAACAACAAAGGACTTAGCATAGAAGAAGCAACAGGAGAGCCTAGGCTGGGCTGCTTTAGCTCACTGGGAAGTTAGAGAAAAGGGGGCCTTGGAGATGAGTTCAGGGAATTAGCCCGGGACCACTGCTGCTGCCCACTGCTTACCTGGTTGCAAGACGAATGAGGTCCCTTAAGAGTGTGGGAAATGTGTGCCTGTGAAAGAAGAAAAGGAAAAGAAGTGGGATGGGAATGCTTCCCAGAAGGAGAGCATGGGTTGGGTCTTTTGTCTTGAAGCTTTATCTCTTTCTTGCAGGAAAGAATCTTAGGGAGGTCTCAGGGGGAGGTTTTTAGCAGAATATCCATCCATTTTCCAGGTGTATTTGTCAGGATCATGATCTCCACTCACTGATCAGAGCCAGGACAAGGGTCATTACCCATTGCAGCTGGTCCTGGTGTCACGCACCTGGTTTTGCTGCTTTTCTGAGGCCTACATGTTATCTCAGGGAGGTGACCTGTAAATTACTCTGCCAGTTTGTTCAGCTAGCTATTTCAATTTCTTTATGTACTTGCTCTGGCTTACTAGCCTGTCTCACAGGTGTGGGCTTTTTTGTGAATTGCAGATGGCCATCTTGCTGTGTCTGAGTAAGCTCTTTGGTATCCCCTCTTATAAAAGCACCAATTCCATCACAATAGCCATACCCACAGAACCGCATGTATACCTAATTACCTACCCAAAACTCCATCTCTAAATACCCTCTCACTGTCATTATTTCTTCAACATAAAAAAAAGAAAATTTGCTGTTGGTGGTGATGATAGGAGTGGGAGAATGGTACACATTTCAATGCATAGCAATCCTGAAATAAATAAAAGATGTGCATTTAGTGATGCTGCCACTAATAGTTTGACATCAGATCGATCACTCTATCAGTCTGAAATCCTGTTGGCTGCTCTGTAAAATGACAATAGAAATGCATGCTTGCCTGCTTGCCTCATAGTGTCAAAGTAGGTTGACTTTCTCAATCTTTCTGCAGGAGACAAAGTGGTTCTTAAATAAGAATTAGAAGTCTTAGGGATTAAAAATCTCTTTTCAGACTCTTACAAGTTATTGGCTTTTCTAAGAGCTGTTTGCATCTTTCATTCTTCTGTCATGATGGTTGATTTAATGGCAAGCTGGATGTGACTACATGTGGCATCTGTTATCTGACTATATGCATCTATTACCATGTCAAACTACAAGTTGATTTTCTACTTTTTCAATGATACCATGAGCTCTTGCTTTTGTGACCTTCACAGAAGATTTATGGCATTTTATCAGTGATGGCAAGTTGCGTGCCTCCTAGCTGATTCCTGCCAAGGATGTTATTTTACACATACCCAAGTCAGATTCTCCCTTTAGGATTATGTCTAGGCTTTTCCCTGTTGGAGCTGCAGGCATCTATAAATAGATCCTCAAATATTGGTGTGTGGGAAACAAGTTGGGAAGAGGCATGCATCACAGAACTGCACATCATTTGTGAAAGAGATGATGCCTTCTTTTTTATGACTTTTAGGATTTCACTCCTCTGACCATAGAATAGAAGCCCAGCATCATAGTGTTGAGACTAAGTTTGCAAAACAACTTCCATTTACTTGCTATGGAAATCACCTAGACTCTTTGAGCTCATTTCTTGATTCATAAGCTGAAATAATAAGACCTAAATTACAGATTGTCAATATGTGAAATGTTATAATAAAGTTTACACAGTATAATTTATGTGTTCAATAAATGGTAGCTAATATTATTATTATTAATCATTGATGTTCTATAATCATTATCATCATCCTCTCTGAAGGATTAATAAGCTCACAAATCACAGGTCAAATATAAAACATTGTGGAACATTACAATGTGGGTATTTAATATTCAAATTTGTGCGAAAGTTAAAAGACTGGCATTTTCACCTCAGATAAATCATTTACTCTCTAGGTTTAAACCTTTCTTTAAAAAAAAAAATTTAATATTTATTTATTTATTTATTTATTTATTTTTTGTTAATCCTCACCCAAAAATATTGTTTTTATTGATTTTTAGAAAGAGTGGAAGGAAGGAGGAGAGACACAGTGAGGGATACACATCAATTAGTTGCCTGCATGTACACCAACCAGGGCTGGGGATCGAGCCTGCAATCGAGGTACATACCCTAGAGCAGAATCAAACCCAGGACCCTTCAGTTTGCATCCCAACTCTCTATCTATTGAGCCAAACTGGTTAGGGTTAAACCTTTTTTTCTAGGTTTAAACCTTCCTAGGTATAAACCTTTCTTTTATAAGAAAAAAAAAAGCTACCTAAACATGAAAACCCAATGCCTCACTTTTTGAGGGGTATTTTTATTTTTGTACAGAGACTTGTCTTAAAAGTGAAGTTAAATTATTGTATACACTCATTTATTAATAGTAGACTATGATATGGTGTCATATAGATTATATTAATTTATTTTGCCAATATTTGGACCAGAGGCAGATATTTTTAGACTTGGGGGGGGGGGGGGAAAGGAGAGCTTTATGTGTATCTTGCATGCGTGAGTCAACTTAGCCATATATATATATTATATATATATATACTAGAGGCCCAGTGCACAAAATTCATGCATGGGAGGTATCCTTCAGCCCATCCTGCAATCTGGGACCCCTTGAGGGCAGTCGGGCATCCCTCTCTCAATTCAGGACTGCTGGCTCCCAACACCTGCCTGCCTTCCTGATTGCCTCTAACTGCTTCTACCTGCCAGTCTGATCACCCCCTAACCACTCCCCTGCCAGCCTGATGGAAGCCTAACTGTTCCCCTGCTAGCCTGTTTGCCCCTAACTGCCCTCCCCTGTGGGCCTGGTCAACCCTAATTGTCCTCCCCTGCAGGCCTGGATCCTCCCCACAACTGCCCTTCCCTGCAGGCCCAGACACCCCCAACTTCCCTCCTCTTCTGGCCTGGTCAACCCTAAGTGCCCTTCCTGGCTAGCTTGATCACACCCAACTGCCCTCCCTTGAAGGCCTGGTCCCTCCAACTGCCCTTCCCTGCTGGCCATCTTGTGATGGCCATCTTGTGTCCACATGGCAGCAGGATATTTTGACCATATGAGGGCAGTCATTTTGTGTGTTGGAGTGATAATCTGCATGTTACTCTTTTGTTTGATAGGATAGAGGCCTGCTGCACAGGTGGGGCCAGCTGGTTTGTCCTGGATCAAGGTGGGTGTTCCCTTGGGGCATAGGGTGGTCTGGGTGAGGGATTTTTGGTGGTTTTCAGGCTGGCCACAAACCCCAGTGACCCAATCAGAGGCCCTGGTATCTGGGATTTATCTTCTACAATTGAAACTTTGTAGCCTGGAGCAGAGCCAAACCTTCTGCTCCCACAGCCATTGAAACTTTGTTGCCTTAAGTGGAGGCCTGGGCTGGCCAGGATTTGTGGAAAGCTTGGCTTCCTTGTTATCAGGGGCAACCTAAGCCTCCCTCCTGCTCTCTCTGTGGCCATAGCCTTTTTGGTTGGGTTAATTTGCATACTCGCTCTGGTAGGCTGGTGGGCATGGTTTGTGGGCGTGGCTGGTGAGTGTAGTAGAGGTATGGTCAATTTGCATATTACTCTTTTAGTAGATAGGATTATACACACACACACACACACACACACACACACACACGCATATATGTATGTATAGAACATACTTACTTAATTAGACTTGCTTTCTGATATAGCTAAACTGTTTTCAGACCAGTGAAGCATCCCAACTTCTCTTTCAGGTCATTGTCAGCAGCACAGCAATAAATATCAACACCAAGGAGATTATTATTATAGATCACACAGGGAGAACAAAGGGTAAAATATTTGTACTAGTGTTTGACTATATTCTATGAAGTGAGAAAATCTGAAATCATTATCAAGTTCCACATTTTTTATTTCTTTTCAATCGAGTCAATTCTCTAAAGTTTCTAAATCTCCATTTCCAGCTAATGAAAAGAAAATAGGATTCTACAGAGTCTCCTAACTACCTACTCCTGTGAGGATCAAATGATATGAGGCATGGGAAAATGCATCACAATCATTTGCTTAAACTGTAAAATGTTTGCACATAGCTATAAAGCAAGTTGAATTCCTGGGCTGAAGAAA
>PVJN01019174.1:0-37781 GCA_004026805.1 Lasiurus borealis | reverse complement strand
TTGAAGCTGTCCCATAGGCTCCTTACATTATCTTCACATTTTTGTATTTTCTCTTCTTGCATTTCCAGTTGAGTGTTTTCTGATTCTTTATATTTCAAATTCTTGACTTGATTCTTGCCTTCCTCTAGTCTGCTGTTAGGTCTCTGTATAATATTTTTTAATTCAGTCAGTGTATGTTTAATTTTTAGTTGGTTCTTTCACATCTCTAGGTGGTTCTTTTTCATCTCCTCTTAGGTCTGCTAACTTTATCCAACTTTTCTAGGAGATTCTTGAAAAACCTTATAAGCGTGGTTTTCAACTCTATATGCAATCTTTTGTTTTCCTCCATTTCTTTTGTTTGTGATCCCTTCCCTTGTCTCGGCATTTTCACTATGCTGGGAGAACTTCTGTGTTGGATTCAGCCTTATGATACCAGACTTGCAAAACTGCAGAAGCCTCTCTATTGAGCTTGGGATGGGCAGAGTCTCAGGGCTTAATCGACCGCCTTGCCTTCCAGTTGGCTCTGCCCTCCATGACCCCTGAGTCTCATGTGACTGGGTAATCATTAGAGCAGTGCCTTGCACATGGGCTCTTGCAGTGACTCTAGACTGCTGCCTTTTCGGCTCCCCTGCACTCCAGGACCATATGAGTCTGGGTCCCCAGGATTTTGCCAGAAACTGGGGTTTAGTGAAGTTAGAAGTGGTGCAGTTGGGAGGGTCTGTCTCCCACCCACTCATGAAAGCCAGCGGCACAATCAGAAGCTGGTCCTCTGTGCACAGTGCCGTGCGCATCACCAGCCTTCTGATCATTTGCGACTCCCCTAAATTTCCATGCACTTCTCCCTTTTCACAGTCCAAACTCCCCCTCTATGGATCTGGGGTTTAGTGTCATAGGATAAGGGGTTCAATGCTATTGAAAGTCTCTGTCTACTTCTTACCAGAGAAAGCCAGCCAGGTTCTCTGGCACCCGCTCTCTCCATGACTGTGCCTCCGTACTTCAGCTTTTTATAGCTCCTCTGGGTCTCTGTGAGCCCCTCTCTTTCCTTCTAGTTGTAGGATTTCCACTCAGCCAGCTTTCCTGTGGTTCCTGCTGATGTCCATTCTGTCTTTTAGTTGTAGTTTTGAAATTGTTGTGCGAGACAGCAGTGTAAGTGTTTACCTGTGCTGTCATCTTGGATTCCCCTCTCGATGGCTATTCTTTAGACGTATTCTATTGACAACACTGCCTTCTTTCAGCTTCAGAGGTACATTGTGCCAACAGTTGATCTTCAGACATATTCTGTCATCTGTGCAGGAGGAGGGTTGGGGAGTGGGCGGGGGGGTGGGCAGAATCAGGCTCCCTCCTCCCTCCTATCAGGATTGGGGAGGGGTGGTGGTTGGAGGCAGGAAAGGGCTTATTGGGACTTTTTTTTCTCCTCGCTGCTGGCAGCTGACCCCACCCCTGAAGCTGCCACTTCTTGACATCTGACCCCACCCCCATTCTGCCACCTGTCACTTCCCACTGCTGGCAAAAGATGTGGAGTGCCATCACTTGGTTGGCCTAGGCCTCTCTCTGTGGGGAGATTGCTGTTCAGCCCTGCCCACCCACCACAGTGTCACTGGCCAGTGGCCTGGACCTTCTTTGTGGGGTGATGGCTCACAGAGGGAGCCCTTCCCACCCTGTCCAGGCTCTGTGATCCCTGCTGAGGTTCTGCAATAAATCACAGAGCAGAGGGAGACCCTTTCCACCCTGCCTGGACTCTGTCACTCATCACCAGCCACAGGGAGGCTCTGCCCACTGGTCAGGGCTCCATGATGGCCCCTCACAGCTATGGAGGTTTGCCTCAGCCTGCACAGCCCCAGCTTCATCATGAAGGTTGTCCAGAAGGTTGTTCAGCTGCCTGGTCTAATTAACATATTATGTTTTTATTATTATAGATAATCAATTATACAGAATTTTTGTATTATACTTAAAATTCTTTTCTTTATTTCTTTTTTCCCTTCCTTCCAATTCATAAGATGAAATTAATAAATTGTTTTTACTTGAAAATACTTAATTTGTTTAAGCTGGTGACATAGTATTATTGTGTTATTTTAGCCACCTGCATTTTAGTTTGTGAATTTTAGGTTTGTTTTACTTCTGGGTTGTTCTTTTTTTTTATTTGTTTGTTTATTTCCATTGTAATAGCTCTCTAGGTGATAAAGACACTGACATTTGATTTAATTAATGTGGCTTATGCTTTTCTTTAATTTTCTTTTTTTAATATATGTTTTATTGATTTCAGAGAGGAAGGGAGAGGGAAAGAGAGATAGAAACATCAATGATGAGTGAGAGAATCATTGATTGGCTGCTTCCTTTATACCCCCTATTGGGGATTAAGCCCGCAACCCTGGGTATGTGCCATGGATCAGAATTGAACCCAGGACCCTTCAGTCTGCAGGTAGACACTCTATTCACTGAGCCAAACCAGCTAGGGAGCTTTTCTTTAGTTTTTTATTTATCTTCTTATTCTGTTTCAATAGTAGGGTTTTGATAAGCTAGTTGTTTTCATTTTTATTCAGTCAATTTTATCAATAGTTAGTTTATATTTTCTGATTTGGGTACTATTACATTATTTTCTTTATCAGACCTCAGTTTTCTCCTGTCTTCATTCCAGCAGCTTTCTTCTGAGGAGGGGTGAATGTTGGAGTGAAGATGATGTGGCTTTTTCTTCAATAAGTATATTTACTTGTTGAAATGACACTACCAATGCTGCCAAGTGATGCCATCAATTCCATTTGCTTTTTAGTGTGTTGTTTTCCATGAATCCAAGTCTCATAGTCAAGCATAGACTGACCTCCACTCTGGATGGGCTATATATTTTGGTAGCTGAAAAGCAATATTTGCACAATAGAGGGGCATTGACAGAATATCTTTTTTGGCATAAACCCAAGAACTCTGTCCCCTGGTGGAACTCCTAGTTGAACTCCCAATCGAACTCCTAGCCCAAGGGACAATTTGCATACTAGCATTTTATTATATAGGATCATTTCAAGAAATCCCAGCTAGAATTTCAACACTTTGTTTTTTATTTTTTCTGTTTTTCTCCTTTAGGAATAGTTAGGATAAACTAATATTTAAATGAAAAACAAATGTAAGATAACAATGGAATTAAGAATAGGTGTCAAGGTCCTTGGCATACTATCAGAACATATTCTAAAATCAAGACAATTAGGTCGATATATTTTTGTTGTAGGAATTACAAAAAGTAGATTAATGTCACAGAAGAGAAGATCCAGAATAAGAAAGAGTTACTCATTCAACATGACTATTGACTAAATTAGATACTTCTTTATTTGGATTAGATGAAAAGACTCACAGGGCACACTATGCTCTCAATGTACATTCCTATATAATGGATTCAGCAGGCAAGAGCATTCCAGTGAATCAGCACCTGCGTGTGGAGATTTCACAATTATTACATTCAATTTACTGGGCATTCCACTCGGTAGAGCACACGTGGTTGCAAAAATAAGTTGGAAGCTTATATGGACCAAGTCTTTTTAGAGGAGCTACCAAATCTATTCTTACCAATCTTTTGGTTGTATTTATCACATAATTTCTCTGGGAATATTTGACAACTTCACTCCTCTGATTGTAGCTATAGGTCATTAATTAGTCATTTCACTATTGATAGTTATGATAACCAGGCACAGTCTCTGAATATTCCAGATTTATCTTTACTGAGTATATGTCAGGCAAATCCAGGATTATACCTCCATAACCTCTGGATCTAGGAAGGGTTTCTCAGTCTTATCACTATTGCCATGTTAGGCTGGGAAATTCTTGTAGGATGGGGCAGGAATGTCCTATGCATTGTATTATACTTAGCAGCATCTGAAGACTCTACTCTCTATGTCAAGCATGTCAAACTCCTGGCACATGCAGCCCACAACGAATATTTTTGCAGCCCAGCCAATATAACAGTATGTAAGAAACATTTTAATAAAAATTTCTTAGATTAATTTTATAGTGTCCTGTGATATATAATTATTAATAACAAACTGCAATGTTCACTAGTGACTGATTACTATAATTGTGTTGCATTCATTTCCCTTACATGCCTTATCCACAGGCACATCATTTCTCTTCACTAATACTAGCAGTGAATATTTTAGCAGCTGATGGCCACATCATTAGTCTTGGACTGACTTGTTTGGTGTGTGTAATAGGAAATATTTTGCTTTCAGAGAACAAGAAAAATAGGTTTATTTGTTTCACGCTTATAAATGTGTGCAGTTATTCAGTGTCTGGTAAGTTAATGGTCAAGAAAACATATTAATTTTTATTAAAATGTTCTATTATTTTACGTCAATGATTACTCATTTATTTCAGCCCTTTGTATTCCACATGTCTCTATCAAAATAAACCTATGTTTCATGAAAATTAAAGCTATTTTTTTTTTTTTTGCAGCCCACATAAACTTAAACCTTGTTTATTTGGCCCATCTTAGTCTTTGAATTTAACATGCTTGCTCTAGGTTGTGGCAGCCCTAAGTGCCCTACAGGGCAGTTTGAGCAGTATTGATTTGGTATAAAAGTTCTATTCACACTTTATTCTTACATTTATAATAGAAATGAACACTTTACAAAGACAATAGAATAATTCAGTAGGAAAGAGATGGGTTGCTTAGTAAATTGTGCCAACACAACAAGCTATCTGGAAGATGTAAAGTGAACTCTCATTTTCTACATAAAATGATAAAATGTAGATGGACCAAGTTGAATAACAAACGAAGTCATTATAATACTGTAGGAAATATAGATAATAATGTGCAACCCATAAGGATTGGAAAAACCTTTCTAACAAAGACTGAAAATTCAGATTCCATTAAGAAGAAAGATAGAAATATTGGCTATATTATAATTTTAAAATCCAACATGCCAAAAAGCATAATCACAAAATTCATAGATAAATGACACTATGAATAAATAAATATTAGCAATATAGATAAGAGTGAAAGAATTAATGCATACATTATAAAACAGGTTTTTAAAAATTGACAATAAAATATGATATATAATAAAAGGTCAGCTATAAATAAGCTTTGTGAACAATTCAAAAGATCAACAATTTTGCAAATAGCTACTGAACTTTAGTGTGGGAACCTCTTTCCACGTCCCGCGTGGTTCAGGGTTCCCGGGTCAGGGTTCGGGTTCTGAAGGAGGTTGCATGCACGAAATGAGAGACTAGAAAGCATTAATTTGGCGATAGTGGGGGGCCAGGCGAGAGCCTTTCTCTAGTGGAAAGGACTGCCATTTTCTCTGGCCTTTTTCTCCCTTTTATTAAGGCTTTGGGACACACCCCTAGCCTTTAAGCAGGAAATAACAAAAACAGAAATTAACACGATACAAACAGATAGTTTCAACTAAACAATGAGTAATCAGCTCTGACCTTTCAGAGCAATTAAGGTTGGCCAGCCTTCTGGCTTCCTGTTTACATCCATTTAGTGAGAACAATATTTGGTTTCCCACACTTTAGCAATAGTTGAATAAGTGCAAATTAAAGTAACAGAAATATAACTTATTTTCAGATTGTTAAAAATTAAATTAATAATAAAAACATATTACTGCTGTGTTTTTATAGGATCATATCTTTACAGAAATGGAAAATTGAAGTTTTCTTTAACAGGGCATTAAAACATAAATCATAATGGTATGCTTTATTAATTTTAATTAATTTACAGTAAAACTGAGAACAAATATTTTTTTATTACACAATCTACTTTTATGTCATATTCTTTAGGGAATATACCATGTGTACAAAGATATATATATATGCATCTTGTCTAATAAAAGAATAATATGCAAATTGACTGTCACTCCAACCCACAAAATGGTTGCCCATGTGGTCAAAGATGACTGCCACAAGATGGCCTGTAGGGGAGAGCAATTGAGGAGGACCAGGCCTGCAAGGCAGGGCAGTTGGGGACGATCAGGTTTGCAGGGGAAGGTGTTGGGGGAGACCAGGCTGGCAGAGGAGGGCAATTGGGAGGAACCCAGGCCTTTAGAGGAGAGCAGTTGTGGGGGGGCCAGGCCTGCAGGGGAGTGCATTTAGGGGTGACCAGGCCTGCAAGGGAGGGCATTTAGGCATCAATCAGGCTGGCTGAGAAGTGTTTAAGGGTGATTAGGCTGGCAGGCAGAAGTGGTTAGGGGCAATCAGGAAGGCAGGCAGGTGAGCAGTTGGGAGCCAGCAGTCCTGGATTGTGAGAGTGATGTTCGACTACCCGTTTTGGCACAATCCCAGTGGGGTCCCAGATTGGAGAGGGTACAGCCTAGGGTGAGGGACACCCCAACCCTATGTACAAATTTCATGTACGGGCCTCTAGTTTAGATCTAATCTCATTCTATATCTTCAGTAGAATGTACAAAATTCAATTTTTCATATGAGAATATTATCTGTCAATGCTATATGTGAATTATGTATCAAAATTGGTAAAATATATAAAGAGCTAATATCCAAATTGTCTGTAACGCCGTAAGATCATGACAGATCGCTCAGGAGGAGGCTGCATACACAGGTGTGTGAGAGGGGACTGCGTGCAAGGTTAGGCAAGCCACTGATACTGCAGCAGCCTGAGCAGGCTCAGAGCAGGGAAATGGCAGGGAGAGGGGAGGCCTGCCAGCACCAGCCATGGCAGCTTTGAGCAGGACCAAAGAGCAGAGATGAGGAGGGAGCCTACCAGTGCCAGCCATAGCAGCGTTGAGCAGGCCAAGAGAGCAGAGACAGGGGGGCTGCTAACTCCAGTGTGCCAACAGTGCCACCTATGGGCATGAGCTACAGAGGAAACACATCTTTTCTGACCATTCATTAGCTAAGCTCCCAATACGCCACTCGCAGTGTTCTTGGTAACTTGGGCAACAAGAATCCAAGAAGATGATCTATGGTTTTTCCATTTCACTCCTGGAGGAAAAAATGGAGGTCCACTGCTGGAGGGGTTAAGAAATGTCATATCCTGCCCTAGCCGGTTTGGCTCACTGGATAGAGCCTCAGCCTGCGGACCACAGGGTTTGAGATAAATTCTGATCAAGGACATGTACCTAGGTTGCAGGCTCCTCTCTGGCAGGGGCCCAGGTCAGGGCTCATACAGGAGGCAACCAATCGAAGTGTTCCTCTTATATTGATGTTTCTCTCTGTCTTTCCCTCTCTCTTACACCCTCTCTAAAAATCAATGAAAAAATATCATCAGGTGAAGATACAAAAGCAAGCAAGAAAGAAAAATTCATATCCTACAAAAGAGACATCTTGAAAATACCTAAAGAAAGTTGTCATTTTTTTGTGGTGAAAGGACTGGAGTCTGTGTTGATGAGAACATCTTGGTGACTGTGGCTGCTAGCAGTGGCAGCAACAGCGGGGTGATAGAGGTGGTACCTTCCCCTGATCATTCCAGTTGCCTCCTGCAGAGGGAGGCCAGACTGTGGTTTAGACCTGCTCCCCTCGGGGAGGAGGCCTAAACTATCATTAGGACATCCCTTGAGGGATTCTGGACTATGAGAGAGGGCAGGCTAGACTTAGTGAATAAAATTTGTGTACTGGACCTCTGGTATTGAACAAAAAAAGACAAGTAGCCAATTATTATACCATTATGTAAATTTCAATGTTTAAATATTTACATATAAAGCATAAACTAAATGGATTTTAACTTTAAGATAGATATTCTATAAAAGCAACCCAGAAAAAAATTAATGGAGCATATTCCCTAAGCATAATCATTCATTCATTTACTCACTTTCTTATATCAGGCAGAACAGTTTTTAGTTTTAGTGAGTGCCTAACAATGTCCATATATGAGAATATATCTGGGGGGGAAAGAGGCAGAATTTACCTTCTTTTGTTGTACACTATTTTGTTTTGTGTATATCTAGTGAAATATTTACAAAATTTATGATTTGGTAGCTGGTACTTGTGGGTTTGATCTTTCTACTAAAGGTGCTATCTAAAGGTAGCTATGAGATTTGCATACATTAAAACCATCAATAGGGGGAATCCAAGATGGTGGCATAGGTAAACACCTACACTGCTGCCTCACACACCAATTTCAAAACTACAACTAAAAAACAGAATGGACATTATCCAGAACCACAGGAAAGCTGGCTGAGTGGAAATTCTACAACTAAAAGGAAAGAGAGGGGCTCACAGAAACCCAGAGGAGCTGTAAAAAGCTGAGGTACCAAGACATGCACATGGGGAGAGCGGGTGCCAGAGTACCTGGCTGACTTTCTCTGGCTAAAGGGAGACAGAGACTCTCAACGGCATTGAACCCCTTATCCTATGACACTAAACCGCAGATCCAGCCGAAACTCATGCAGGGGGAGTTTGGACTGTGAAAAGGGAAAAGTGCATGGAAATTTAGGGGAGTCGCAAAAGATCAAAGGCCTGGTAGCACGCACGGCACTGCCCACAGGACAGATTGCTGATTGTGCAGCTGGCTTTCGCGACTGGGCAGGAGACACACCCTCCCAACTGTGCCACTTCTGACTCAACTAAGCCCCTGTTTTGGGCGAAACCCTGGGGATCCAGACTCATATGGTCCCGGATTGCAGGAGAGCCGGAAAGGCAGCAGTCTAGAAGCACTGTGAGATAAAGTGCGTGCATGCCCAGGGACCACTCCAGCGATTACCCAGTCACATGAGACTCAGGGGCCGTGGAGGGCGGGGCCGACTGGAAGGCAAGGCGGTCCCTTAAGCCCAGAGACTCCACCCACCCCAAGCTCAACAGTGAGCCTTCTGCAGTTTTCAAAGTCTGGTATCATAAGGCTGAATCCAACACAGAAGTTTTCCCAGCATAGTGAAAATGCCGAGACAAGGGAAGGGATCACAAACAAAAGAAATGGAGGAAAACAAAAGACTCGATATAGAGTTCAAAACCATGCTTATAAGGTTTTTCAAGAATATCCTAGAAAAGTTGGATAAAGTTAGCGAGACCCAAGAGGAGATAAAAAAAGAACCAACTGGAGATGAAAAGGAACCAACTAGAGATGGTACTAGAAATTAAACATACACTGATGGAAATAAAAAAAAATATTATACAGAGACCTAACAGCAGATTAGAGGAAGGCAAGAATCAAGTCAAGAATTTGAAATATAAAGAATCAGCAAACACTCAACTGGGAAAAGCAAGAAGAGAGAAGAATCCAAAAATGTGAAGATAATTAAGGAACCTTTGGGACAACTTCAAGTGTACCAACATCAGAATTGTGGAGGTGCCAGAAGAAGAGAGAGAACTAGATACTGAAAACCTATTCAAAGAAATAATGACTGAAAACTTCCCACATCTGGCAAAAGAAATAGACTTACAAGTCCAGGAAGCACACAGAACCCGAAATAAAAGGAATCCAAAGAGGACCACACCAAGACACATCATATTAAAATACCAGGAGCAAAAGACAAAGAGAGAATATTAAAAGCAGCAAGAGAAAAACAATTTATTACCTACAAGGGAACACCCATAAGACTGTCAGCTGATTTCTCTACAGAAACCATGCAGGCCAGATGGGAGTGGCAAGAAATATTCAACGTGATGAATAGGAAGAACCTACAACCAAGAATAATCTATCCAGCAAAGCTTTCATTCAGAACTAAAGGGCAGATAAAGAGCGTCACAGAGAAGAAAAAGCTAACGGAGTTCATCAACTCCAAACCAGTATTATATGAAATGTTGAAAGGTACTCTTTTAGAAGAGGAAAAAGAAAAAGGTAAAAGCCAAAAAATTATGAACAACAAATACATATCTATCAATTGAATCTAAAAATTAAGTGAATTAAAAATTTTATGAACAGAATAATCTGGTGAATATAATAGAATCAGGAGCACAGAAAGGGAGTAGACTCATAATTCTCAGGGGGACAAAAATCATAAAGCATCAAACAGACTGTGAAATTACAGCAGAAAGATTAAAGTTAGGTGAGGTAAATAAGTGATCAATCAAAGGACTTGTATGCATGCATATAAGCATAACCAATGATCACAGACACTGGGGGGTTGGGGTTTGCCTGGGAGGGAGGGTGGCAATGGGTAGATATGTATAAATAATTAATAAAAATTAACAAAAAAATTATGAACAAATACCTATCTATAAACAAGTAAATCTAAAAATTAAGTGAATTAAAAATTTGATGAACAGAATAAACTGGTGAACATAATATAATCGGAGCACAGAAAGGGAGTGGACTGATAATTCTCAGGGGAAAGGGGTGAGGGGTGTTCAGGGAGAGAATGGACAAAAAATCATACACCTATGGATGAGGTCAATGTGAGGGAGATAAAGGTAGAGGGAAGAGTGGGAGCTGGGTGGAGGGGAGCTATGGAGGGGAAAAAAGAGAAACAAATGTAATAATCTGAATAATAAAGATTTAATTTAAGAAAGAAAACTATCAATAGCTTTATAAACTAAATGTTAATCTCACTTTACAAATGAGGCAGTAGGCTTTCAGAAAATATGAAACTTGTCTAAAGTAACACAGATTACAAGCAGTGGAGTTTGGAGTTGCGCTCAGATATTTTGATGCCAAAGTATGGTTGTAGAACTTCCATGTAATACTATAAGAACTGGTAGCAGTTCTGTAACATTCTCTCCATACCCAAGGATTTGAAAAACATTTGGATTAGATCTACTTGTCAACACAACATAGTACTAACCAAGGAAGTTATTATATAAGAACTAGTGGCCCATTGCATGAAATCTGTGCACATTAAAAGGGCATTAATTAGAGGAAATATTTTAATATTGCTATTTGCCCTTTTTCTATAGTATAAGTATCAGAGATGAAATAAAATTAGTAAAATGTACATGAAAATCTCCCTCCTGTTAGAGTTTTAGGTGCACCGTTAGATGTAGAGTCAAGTCCCAGCCCACAAATTCATGCCTCAAAATCACATAAGACCCAGACCTGGCTGGCTCCATCTACATTGGGCGAGACCCAGACCATGCAGCGGCCATAGCCTCAGGTCTCCCATCGAGCCCTACTGGCCAGAGAACAAAGGACTCAGCCTCACATCCCCCAACAAGCCCCATTGGGTGGGGGATGAAGCCTCCTGCTGATCACGCATAAAGACCATTTTCATATTAACCTTTTATTATTAAAACTAGAGACCCATTGCAGAAAGATTCCTTTAAGAATAGTCCTTC
Source organism: Lasiurus borealis (assembly GCA_004026805.1). Lineage (NCBI taxonomy): Eukaryota > Metazoa > Chordata > Mammalia > Chiroptera > Vespertilionidae > Lasiurus > Lasiurus borealis. Next base: position 26,657 of record PVJN01019174.1, on the reverse strand, counting down.
CTCAGGCCTATTCCTGCAAGAGTAGGGCTTCTGTGGCCAGAGAGAAGCAGAGAAGGAAGAAAAGCCAACCAAAGCAGGCTTCACTCCCATCTCTGCTGCCTCACTTCCTTCTCTACCACTTATCTCCCTTCTGCATCACTTGGCTTGCTTCTACACTGTCTTCAGTCTTCATTCTGTGCTTATGTATGCAAATTAACTGTCATCTTTGTTTGGGTAATTTGCCTACTCACTCGTGATTTGCTGGTAGGCATAGAGGAGGATCAGTCAATTTGCATGTTTCTCTTTTATTAGTGTAGATATGCATTACCTATGGACACAGATAATAGGGTGGTGAAGGCCTGGGGCAAGGCAGGAACAGAGTAGAGGGGGCAATGGAGAGAAAAAAAGAAGAAATTTTAATATTCTCAACAATAAAGATAAAAAAAAAACCCACCAAATTGGTGTAGCTGTGTTCCAATAAAACTATTTAAAAAGCAGGTAAAGTTGGATTTGGCGCAGACTGTAGTTTGCTGACCTATTTTATTTTATTTTATTTTATTTTTTAAAAGAATAATTTATTGATTTTTAGAGAGAGAGAGAAAAGGGAAATGGGAGAGAGAAAGAGAGAGAGAGAGAGAGAGAGAGAGAGAGAGAGAGAGAGAGAAACATCAATAGGCCCACAACTAGGGCATGTGCACTGACAGGGAATCTGGCAACCTCCTGGTGCAGGGTAGAGTGCCTAACCCTCTGAGCCACACCAGTCAGAACTTCTGACCCTTTTTAAGTAAGTTTGTATTTCTGCTAGGATATTATATAACAACTTTTTTGTTTTGTTTTATTCATTCTCAGAGTGTTTTCCCCAAAGAATAGCATGTAATTTTTATTTCACATGTGCCATATATACTAAATGGCCAGATTATTATGATCTCTGAATGCATAATAATTTGGCCATTCAATACACACACACACACACACACACACACACACACACACATATATATATATATATATATATATATATATATATATATATATATATATAATGTTAGAGGCCCTGAGCATGAATTCATCCTGGCCAGGGGAAGAGACATGGGTACATGGGCAGTTGGCTAGCCCGCCTGCTGGTCATACTCCTGGTTGAGGGGACAATTTGCATATTAGCCTTTTATTATATAGGATATACACTGAGTGGCCAGATATTATGTATTCAGAGATCATAATAATCTGGGCACTGTGTATTTTCCTAAGTCTGAATACAGTAATAATAGTTTTGTTTTTAAGTTTCCCCCCCCTGCATATCGTTTGCTCAAAATTCTGTTTGTTTTTGTTAAATTAAAGGTTTTTGATGACCCCTGATTATCTGCTTATGTCTAAAGGATTGAACAGCATAGCAGTTGCCTCTGTGGTGGGGGAGGTATTGACTGGGGCATAACAAAACTTTCTGGGGAGACGGAAATGTGCTATATCTTGAGTGAGGTATTGGTTGTGCAGGTGTATACAATTGTCAAGAGCCATTATACTGTGCACTTAAGACCTTTGCATTTTCCTATAATTGCTTACAGAACATAAAAAACAGTTTATGAAAGCATGCTGCTGAGTAGGCCTATGCAGAGGCATATAAGGACTAGTTGACTGAGAGGCTCAATAGAGAGAGTTGGGGTTGGGCTATTTTGTTGGGAAATCTCTGATGCCAACCTATTTAGGCATTCTTTTCTGGGTGAGTTGGACTCTGAAACAGAGAACTAATACAAACAGGAAAAAAACAAACCATTTGTAGAAAACAGTATGCAAGGAGAAGAAAACAAACAAAGAGGAACTGAAACAACAGTAACAAAATACTTGTTAATATAGTCAGAGATTGAATGGAATAAATTCTGTAGTGTCCTGTCTGAAGAATTTAGCCCTGATTTCACTGTCTTGGAAACAGAGGAGAGGATGGCCCAGGAGATTGGACAGGAGGTGAGCTTCTCGCATTCAGGATGAGCAGTCAAATAAGCCACTGGTGAGTCACAGGTCTGTCCATCCCAGTTGTCCTCCTGTGTCCTGGGTTCAGAGACCCTGTTTTATCCTCTCATGACAATGAAACTTCTGTCTGCCCAGCTGTGTGGAGTGGAGAAGGAAATCTGAGGATTAGAGCCCTTTGTAGACCAACCCTCTTGTGCTTGGCCCCAGATTTCCTCTCAATTCCAGGGGTACTTAGTTCATTAACATGATTAGCTTTGGGGGTTTTATGGGGTAACCCTAGTGCCCCCTTGCTTTTCTCACTCCTGACTTAGGATTCACTTCAGGGGCAATGTCCTTAGGCTGCTAAGGCATGGACCACATTCATCTGCCTTCCAGATTTAAGTGTTTGTTGCCGTTGTCCCTTTTCACTTTATTCTTTCTGATTCATACAGTGGTAGGCAGAATAATGGCCACTAATTGTTGCATGTGGTGCCTCCCACCTCCTCAGAATCCAGGTGTGCTCCAAGGGTGGTATATTCTCAGAAACAGCTCCGGGAGGGTACCTCAGGATGGTGGGACTGATGAAAGTGGGGATGTGGCATGGAGGTGGTGCCTCCACTTGTGTGAATGGGGCCAAGTGGAGCCTGCAGACCAAGCTGAAGCAGCGTCTGTGGGCCATCAGGAGCACTCACAGCCACCTCGGCCATGTGGGGAGTACAGGCCATCCTTCACTGGGCCCCGCCTCTCCTGTTCCCATCCCCACTGCCACAAGTCCCCTTTCACCGGAGCCTGCAGCACACACAGCCTGGTGTTCGGTCAAGCCTCTGGTTGTTGTGGATGTTAGGGACCCTGGTTCTATACATATATAGATTATTTCAGCAAGACATGTCTGGTCAGTCTCAATAGCTTATTTTAAATACACCTTAAATCATGGACTAATGGAATACATTTGGTTAAAGAACAAAAGCTGTTCACATAGGCTCTCAAACTGAATGGGTGTAAACACCAACAGGCCAGAATCTGAGCATATTTGTCTCTAAGTTGTATTGCACACATCATTATAGATCTGAGATGATGACAAACATGTCTTAAGGCAGAAAAGGGGACTTAGTTTAGAAGTCATGTTTAATAGCTCAGATCTCTTCAAGGGACCCACGCTTTGATGCTTCACTATGTCTGCTGTTTGCTTATATACTCTTCTAATCATTAGTGAATTTTTGTGTTGGTTAAGATCATGATTTTGTCAGTTTGTTTTGATCATTTAGTGCCTTGTGTTTCTGCATGTAGTTTCCTGGCATAAGTCAGGAGTAACAGACCTATAATTCAGTTCAGAGACCTTATGTGATTACTTTTCTAGTTATGTGACTTAAATTTTCAAAACTGTAAGCCTTCAGTCTTCTTGCTTCTAAATATAAAAGCATTTCAAAGCAAATGGTTATACTTAAAAATGATCAAAATGATAAATTTTATGATTTATATGTAGATATATATATATTCACTACAATTTCATAAAAAGCAAATGCTTATTGGCAAGGATGTTAGTTTTGATTATGTGTGTGTATTTGTGTGTGTGTGGGGTGTGTGCGTGTGTATGTGTGTGTGTGCAGTAGGGAGTGTACAGTGAAGAAGGAAACTTCATTAAATGCAAACACCTCAATTGTGATACAACACATCTGTAAGGCAGCTCTTAAAGGAAGCAGGCTTGGGGCAAGGGCCCACTCCAGCTAGACAGGGCAGTTCTGATCTGGCCTATTCTTCAAAGCCTCGGAAATACACTGGTACAAAATGACTATCAAATATTTAACTTGAAATAAGAAAAATGTAAATATATTTCACATTTTACAATATTATTTTGCAGTTAGAGATTTTCTCTTGCTTATCTGAAAGATTGGAAATACTGAAGAGGCATAACCTTTTCAGTTAGCTAAAGAATGTTGTTCTTTGACATACAAAGTAGAACATTAACAAACACTAATTTAGCCCTAGCTGATTTTGCTCAGTGGGTAGACTGTTGGCCCACAGACTGAAGGGTCGCAGGTTCAATTCTGGTCAAGGGCATATATCTCAGTTGCAGGCTCCATCCCAGTCCCAAATGGGGCTTTTTGAGAAGCAACCAATGAATGTGTTTCTTTCACTTTGATGTTTCTCTTTCTGTCTCTCCCACTCCCTATTTCTCTCTCTAAAAATCAATGGAAACATATCATTGGGTGGGGATTAATAAAAAAAACAAACAAAAATAAGAAAAAAAAAGCCTCCCATGAATTTAGCTATTAATCTTTGAGCTGAATTCAGAAGATTGATTACCTGGTCAGGGTTTTTGTAGCAGAGAGTAGGGAACTTTTCCTTGTACCTAATGTGTGCAGATATAACAAGCTTTATTTTTCTTTCACTAACATAGGAATTATAGTAATTTTTAAGCTACATACTGGGAGAAGAGTGTGGTGAAATGTGAAAATAAAAATGTAGGAATTTTTCAGTGCTGAAAATAAAGGAGATAACAGACCAAGAACAAGAGATCTAGGCTTTACTTAAGATCTTAATTAATGAACTAAGCCGAATATAGAGTGTACATATAAAAACTGTGTAACTATAATCTATCTAATCTCTTTAGAATTTATAATTGATGCTCCAAGTAAGAAAGTTTTGATATTTTACAAAGAAGAACAAAATAAAATTTTAATAAGCAGAGGTCAACTGGAGTTAACTAATATGCAGAACATAATTTGAAATGTAATATTTTAGGAGGAGTCTTAGATTTAGTTCACTTTTACAATGTAAATGTAAAGAAAAAGACACAAGCTTCTTAAATAAGGCCATTTTATTATTAAATGTTTGCATAGGATAATAGCTTTCTATGTTTTATGAATTTGCAGGTTCAGGATGATATTGCAAAAAATATATATATTTTTCAAAAGCTGGAAACATCAGGTATTTTGCCCCTCTCAATTATCACAACTATTTTAAATCATGGCAGCAAATCCAGAAAGGTTTTTATTGCAATTTATACATTCATTATACTGTATTTCTCTATGACTGATTATATGCACCTGCATTACCGACCTTTGAAGGGCTGGAAGTCCTAATGTTGGTAGGATATATGGTAGCATTACCCTATTAGGGTTTCTCTTACAAGTGAAGCATCTACAATACTAAATTGCTGTAAAATGTTCAGCATTGTTGTAACAATGAGGGTATTTAAATCTGTACTATTGAGTAACAATAGTGTCTGTGAATAAATTCCTAAAGATATTATCTACTAAGAGGAATATTGTAAAGCCAAAAATATCAGGGGATATAAAGCTAGAAGATTAGTATGTAATTCAGTTACAAAGTCAATCAACCATAAGTCATAAATCCCAAAGAAAACAGGCTTAATTAGTTTGGGTGTATGCCTCATGAAATAACTTGTCAGGGAACTTAATTAATTTTATTTAAAAAATAAATAAATAATGCTTACATGAGAGGCAATAAAAAATCCCAGTGGCATTTTGCCATTGACAGTCATTTTTTTGACATGTGTGACCCAGAATATTATATTTCAAGATTATGTATTGCTAACCCATAGTTAATATTGCAGAAACTATTTGTTCTTCCTGTGTGCAGCAATTTTACTTCAAGCTCTGTAATTTTAATTCAGTGAGAGTAAAATTATCTTTTATAAATTATTCTTTCAAGTGCAGCTGATAATTTAAGAACATAAACTATCCTTTGACCAAGCTCTCTTGAGGGAACATATAATTTGGAGGACATTTTTCACACTAACTTGAAGGTAGGCCACAATTCTCTTCTAAAATTCTGTCCCTACTACTTATTTTGTGCTAAGGTGTTACCATTCTGCATACTTTATTCCACAATAGATTTTAATCATGATAAAATGAAAACTGGAAAAAGAGAAAGAACATATGAATATAACTGAATGATTATGTACAAAACCTTCACATTCCATTTTCTTCTGAAGGGTCTAATTGCATAATCATAATTTTGAAATCCTCCATGTTATTTTGGCAATTCTTATCCAATAATCAAAACTTAATTTAAACATTATTCATTTTTTGACCTACTAAGCGTTAAAATATGAGAGGAAACCCTGGCTGGCCTAGATCAGTGGTTAGATTGTGAGCTTGTGCATCTGAGGGAAGCAGAGTGAACTGATCAAGAGCATGTACCTGGGTTGCAGGTCTGATCCTCACACCCCTGATGGATGCTTGCAGGAGGCAACCAATCAATGTGGCTCTCTAACATAAATGTTTCTCTTGATCTTTCTTCTTTGCCTCTCTCCTCCTCTCTTCTCCCTTTCACTCTCTAGAAAATTAATGGAGAAAAATATCCTCACTACTCAGGTAAGGAATAGGTATTTACCACATTTTAGAAGTGCTAATGAAGCAGAAACCTAAACGTTTAGAGTAAACTAAGCAGAACCTAGAAATAGATATTTTTATAAAATAATTCCTGTTCATTTCATCATTTCATCTTTTGTGTGTGTGTGGGGGGGAAGGGAGAGAATATTACCTTTATGTAAAGTTTTACCCAATTATAAATTGCATTCCACACTTAAGTTCTTATATTTCTCACCAAAATTTAGAAACATAACCATCTAAAACCAAAGAGTAAGCAAAGTAAGAATAATCATTTAAGTTTAAAAAAAATGATTAAGAGAGTCAAATGTATAATTCAACCTAATTTATACAAGTACTGATACAATACATACGTTTGGAGTTTGATGGGAGTGAAGAAGAAAAAATAGCAGGATACTTGCGGAAAAATTAAATAAACAAAATATCATACATAAAATACTCTTTTCTTTTTTAGTATTTAATAGTTACCAGCTTAAACATATAAAATTGTTTCTTTGTGCAAATCAAAAACTCTTGAATTTTGGACAGTTTAAGTGGTCCAACCTAAGAATTAGGTATCATTGTTTGCCTATTTGTATCAAGAGAAAAGTCTTTCCTTTAGCAATCAAAATTTTATGTATCTACTTGGAACTATATTTTTGGCTAAAATTTTAAATGCTTAATGTTTAAAATTTTTCTTAATTTCAATGAGGGAAAAATATATTCTCAACTGACAGACAGGGTGACTCATCTAAAATATGTGAGATCATGTTTCTGCTCTATAATATATTTACTATAAATTATTTCAAATTATTTTTAGTTGGCTATTTTATTCAGATTTAAAGTTTAAGTCATTAAAATGACCTAGAAGGACCCTCCTGTTCTGCCCCTCTTTTTTTTACCTTTCTGATTTGATCATCTACCACTCTCTCATTTACTGATATGGATTTAGCATATGATCTTCTTTTCTTGAACATAGAAGACACCCTCTCACTTTACTTGGGTATGATACACTTTGTTCCTTCTACCTAGAATGTTCTGTGTTCAAATGTAAGGGTGTTCACATCCTTTCTCCCTCCAAGACTTTGCCCACAATATGGAGGAGTTATTTCTCTCAACATCTGATATAATGTGCATACTTAAAATCATTGAATTCATTATTTCTCTTGTGGCTTAGAAATTTTCCTCTGTTACAACCATATCCATCTTATATAATACATACTTACCTGTTTATTTAGTAATTGCATCTCTTCATTTATTAAAATATAAGCTCTTTGAGGTAAAGAACTTTGTTTTATCCATCTTTCGAACCTAAAATCCTAGAATGGTGCCTAGCATGTAGTTAGCACTGAATAAAAAATTAAAAAAAAAAAAAACAGGCTAGATTGAATGATAGAAAGTCTCTTCACCAAAGGAATTCTCAGAGATCAAAGTCTTAAACTTTGTAGCAAAGATATAAGAATCTAGATTCCAAGGTTTTTCCCTAAAATCTTTCAATTTTGAATTTAATTTTTGATATTCTCATAATAAATGAATTATTCTATTGGATTTTTGGGGTTATTTGTGCTCTTGATGTTTTCAGATGTCACAAGTTTCTAGTTTATCCCAACTTCCCTATTCTTGTTTGAAAGTTGATTCTGCTCTCTCTGATAACTGGTCTGGTATGGAGGTTAAATCACACTGACAGCCAGAGCCTTCCTCCTCTCCCCAACCATCTCAACTTCTTTTTTTTTTTCCTTTTTTTAAATATATTTTATTGATTTTTTACAGAGAGGAATGGAGAGAGATAGAAAGTCAGAAACATCGATGAGAGAGACATCGATCAGCCGTCTCCTGCATGCCCCACAGTGGAGATGTGCCCGCAAGCAAGGTATATACCCCCAACCGGAATCCAACCTGGGACCTTTCTGTCCGCAAGCCGTCACTCTATCCACTGAGCCAAACCGGTCTTGGCCCATCTCAACTTCTGGTACTGTATCCTCCCTCATGTGGATCACTGTTAGTGCTGATTCCACCAGCCTATAGTAATATTCTTTTATGCATACCCTGGGATGCAGTTTCAATTTGAGTAGACATTACCTGCTTTTTATCATCCACTGAGTCCAATGTTAAGTTTGTTCTGACTCAAGTTTGCTGTTATTTTTTAACATGTGCTTTTTCCTGATTTGCTATGGAAAAGGTAATATTTCTAGCCCATCTTCATTCTCAAAAATATATCCTAGACTTACTAATTACCAACCACATTGTCACATTATAAAACTTTCTTCCTAATACGATTCTTATACCACTTATAACTTCACAAGCTCATTAACATGATGGGAAAAAAAAGAAAATAAAGATAGTTGGAGCTATCATAGAAGAATTCACATTGGAGGAAACATTTTGGGATGAAAAATAGAAAGGCAGAAAATGTGAGTAATTTTACATAAATATCTGAGACCATTGTCAAGACAAAGTGCATGAAATGGTTGTGTATTTATTCTGTGAAAGGTGAGATGTTTAAGATCATTGGAACACAAAGTAAAGTAAAGCAGCTGAGAAAATAAAATAAGATACTCTTTAAAATTCACTTTTTTTCCTACAAGTCAGTAAACAAATATTATTAAATGTGTGTTATAATTCAGACAGTTCTTTCACACTGCCTATTTCTCTCACACATTTATATTAACATGTCAAGGAGTTTGAAATGTATCATAAAGAAAGAAGAGGACTAAAATATATTTTTAATTTTAGAGATAAAATTATATTTGGTTTTAGCAAGCTAATGTCATGCCAGACTGAAAAATGGTTCATTAAAATAAGGAAAGGCTGCTGGAATAAATGGAGAGAGTCTGGTATAGTCTGAGCAGAGTTGATAGGATCTGAACCAAAACTGCTAGTGGATTAAAATAATAAAGTTTACATATTCTCTAGATTTAATCATGAGGATTTCATTTCAGTTATCTGCTAAAACTTGCTTGTATGTAGGGATAAATGTGGCTTAAATATTGCACAAATGTAAAATACCCAGCTCAGTTATGTGGATAAACTGAAACCACATTTACCTGAAACATATCACAATATGTTTATTTTAGAAGCATTTTGGAGACTGTGGTAGGCAGAATTCTAAAATGGCTTCAAGATTTCCCAACTTATTGTACTTGCCCTGAATACATAATTTAGGGCACAGTGAATATGAGGCATTTTATTCCTGCAATCTACACTAATAAAAGAGAAACATGCAAATTGACTGTACCTATGCTACACCCACCAGCCAATCAGAGTGAGTATGCAAATTAACCCAATAAAGATGGCAGCTGCCATAGAGCTGGAGTGAGCAGGAGGCTTGGGTTGCCCCTGACAATGGAGGAAGCCAAGCTTCCCGCCTGCCCTGGCTGGCCCTGGCCTCTGCTCAAGGCTAAAGTTTCAATTATAAAAGATAAATAAATACCAGATACCTGCTTCCAGCCAGCCCTGGCCTTTGTTCAAGGAGGTGCTGAAAAAAAAAAGGAGGGGCTGGGAGCTGGGGTCACCAGGGGGTATGACCAGCTTGAAATTAGCCCTCAGTCCATCACCCAGGCTGGCCACAGCTCCCAGCAGGGACCCTCACTCCATGGGGGTGTGGCTGGCCTGAAAACCACAGGCACCTCACCCAGGCTATCTCACACCCCAAAGAAAACCCCACCCTGATCCAGGACACCCTTCAAGGCAAACCAGCTGGCCGCCACCAGGCCTCTATCTATCCCAATAAAAAGGTAATATGCTAATTAGAATGGAGACCTTTCGGGAGACCTTCTGGAAATTCTTCTGGACAAAGCCATGGTAGTGGGCTGAGGTAAAGGTGGTTAGAGGCCAAGAAGAGAGGGCAGTTGTGGGTAATCAGGCTGGAGGGGGCAAGTCCATTGGGGGTGAACAGACCAGCAAGGGGGCCAGTTAGGGGTGAGCAGGCCGTCAGTGGGGGTCAGTTGGAGGTTACCAGGACAGCGGGGTGGCAGTTTGGAATGAGCAGGTCAGAAAGAGGGCAGTTGAGGGTGAACAGGCCAGTGGGGAGGAAAGGTAGGGGCAAGCAGGGCAGCAGGGGAGACAGTTGGGGGTGAGCAGGCTGGCACAGGGGGCATTTGGGTGTGATCAAGCTGGGGACAAGCAGACAGAGTGGTTAGGGGCAGGCAGGTGTGTGGTTAGGAGCCAGCAGTCCCAGATTTTGAGAGGGATGTTCAACTGCCGGTTTAGGCCAGATCCCTGTAAACTGGCAGTAGGACATTCTTAGAGGGGTCCCAGGGTGCAGGCCAGGCTGAGGAGCACTACCTCCCACCCCCTGTGCATGAATTTCGTGCACAGGCCACTAGTTATGATATAATATATGTCACAGTTGACCTTGACATAGGAAGACCTATCACATGAGCCCTTTAAAAGCAAAGAGCTTTTTCTGGTTGGTAATAGTGAGAAAGTCAGAGATTCAAAGTATAAGAAAGATTCAATATACCACTGTCGGTTTAAAGATGGAGAGGGATATGCTATAAGGTTCTAAACAGCTTCTAGGAGCTAAAAGTGTCCCCTTGGTTGCCACCAGCAAGCTAAAGGGGAATTCAGTCACATAGCTGCAGGGGACTGAAATTTTCAACAACAGTGAGCCTGGAAATGGATTTTTTCCCAAAGATCTTATATCTTGACATTAGCCTTTGGTACTCTTAACAGAGAATTCAGTTATGCCATATTAGACTTTGGACTCACACCGACTTACTAAAATAGATGTTTTATACTATAAAATTTGTGGCCTTTCAATCCATAATAGAAATATAATATTAAATGAATATAGTACCTATACAAATAACTAGAAAAACAATAAAAGGAAATATAAAAATAATACTTTTCAAGATGTATTAGAAAATATTATGCTCTTACATAATAATAATTTGGAATTTAAATTAAATAGTTTACTTCAAAATGTGTAAAACAATATTATATATACAATACAGAAAACAATGAACAGACCAAACCAATTACTGTGGAAGAAATTGAACATGTTACCTAAGAGCTATTCTTACATAAAGTACAGAATGGATTGATTTCAGATTAAGTTTTAAAAACTGTCTAAATTTGATTTATTGAACATTTATATCTAAATTCAGCTTAGCACTAGTAATGCTCAGTGCCTACTCAAGAATGCAGATCAACCTTTCCAATAATATTTAAAGGGTAATCTAAGATTGGTGGTAGAGTATTAAATTTGATGTAAAAGAGTAATCAATCTTTCAGATGAATTTAAATTGGAGAATTGAAATAAGTGAACACCTAAGAAAATTTAAGTGTACTGGACAAAAAGCTGTTTCTAAAGTATTAACTAAAATTTCTACTGGTAGCTCATCTCATGGTAAAATTTCTTAACATGCAATGAACATAAAACAGGCATATTTGTGTGCAAAAATTAAAATTTAAAGTTATCAAGATTGCATTAAAATTTTTTACAAAATTCTCCATTAATCAAAAGAAAGGGAGATAGTAGGATAATATCATGTAAGGAAACATATCCAGTAAGTAAATTACATCTAGAAAATTTTTACTTTAGAAAATTAATTTTCATTTGTAATATAGCAAGACATCCACAAAAAACACACATGGTGTGAAAATAAGCCAAAAGAAAACAAGGGAGGCAAAAATTAAAAGGACCCCAAGTCTATCTTATAGAAAAGATTCCTTTATTAACTCTTGGTCGAGAATATGTTTATATACTTTCGGAAAACAACTCCAAGATTAAGTGGACTCTTGCAACAGAGAGAAACTGACAAGTCTGCTCCAACCACGAAAAGAAGAGGAGAAACAGTCCAGAGATGGAAAACGCTGACGACTCCTTGCCATGTGAGCAGTTAGCAGCTGTGTGTCGCTACAGGATGTCTAGGACCAAATCTGAGAGGGTCGGACCTACATTGCCACCATTTATCCACTATACAGATACCATTGATGATATGTACACATAAGGAACTGTTTGACATTGAAACTGGGACTCATAACTATTGGACATTGAAATTGGGACTCAAACATTATTCTTGCTCTTATAAGTTTATTTCTAGCCTACAAAGGCAAGATGTTTTTAAAGACAGAAATTGGGGGGAGGGGGGAGAAGGAACAGATACAGAGGCAAAGAAGCAATGAACAGACTGTCATGCTACAGTGGGAAGACAGGGGAGGTTGGAAGGGGGGGCTGTAAGAGATCAACTGAAGGACTTGTATGCATGTATATAAACATAGCCATTGGATACAGGGCATTGGGAGGGGGGAGAGACAGGTGAGGGCATGTATGGAGGGTGGGGAGGGCCAGGGGGAGGCCAGTAGGGGGGCAAAAAAAGAGAGGCATATGTACTACTACATATAACACTTTAAACAATACAAATATATATATTAAAAAAAAGGTATCCTCAATTCATTCTCTGAGGCATCTATGATAAAGGCAATACACTCTTTAAAGTCAATCACATGTATTAAATATTTACATTATTAAAGACTAAAGGCCCAGTGCATGAATTCATGCACAAGTGGGGTTCCTCGGCCTGGTCATGGATTGGAACCAATTGGGGCCTGCTTGCCCAGTCCCAATCGGGATCATGGGAGGGGCCACGGAAAGTTGACAAGCCATAGGAAGTTGGCTTTAGGAGCACAGTGACCACTAGGGGGCAGCTCCTGCATTGACCATCTGCCCCCTAGTGGTCAGTGCACATCATAGCGACTGGTCAATCGGTCATTCTAGTCATTCCTGTCATTCTGTTGTTTAGTCACTTAAGTTTTTATATATATAGATACTATCATTCACGTATAAATTTTGATTTTTAAATAAGGCACATTAATATTAAAAATTAAAATATGAAAAGTATAGTAAATATTTACAGATATCTTAAGTACATTTTTTAAGAAATGTGTAACAGAGAGATATATCTGAAGAATTAAGTAGACATAGAAGACAAAAGACTCCCCTGCCAGAGCAATAATATCATAAGAAGTTGAAATATGTTCTGGACCAATTTGAGGTGACAGTGGGTAGTGATAGCTTTGAGTCTAGAAAATGAGGTTTCAAGCACATTAAAGAAAGATTTATATGTTATATACAGAAGTTTGGCTTTTATCCTATATTAGTTCAAGAGTAAAAGAGATTTTTAATCTGCAGAGTGTTATGATCAGATATATTTCTCAGAAAGATAAGTATACTAACAAAGATAAGTATACTAACATAGGCTACAGATCAAAGAGGCTGTTGAGATGATAATTTAAGGTCTAGAAGAAAATAATAAAATACAGGACCAAGAGCAACAATAAGAAGTGAGATCAAATTTATAAGGAATTTCTGCAGGAAGAGAGTTGTAATTTTTGGGTGGGATCAAAAGGGAGTATATCTATTTTCATGGAAGTTTCTGAACAACTGCACTTCACAGAATAAATGAATCATTCATTGAACTTAGATTAATCCCAGAAGGAAAAAAATAAATAAAGGAAAGTATTTAAAAAAATATACATTTGTCAATGCTCAGATATAAATGATTTATTTAACTTAAATATACTAATATTTAAAGCTCATATAAAACAAAATTAACTACTTAAAAACAATACAATCTTAGAACTGGTAGGAATCTTACAAATCAGTTAACTTAACTACCTTAGTCTTGAATCTTACAAATCAGTTAACTTAACTACCTTAGTCTTCTTATTTTTAAGATACAGATTTATGAAAGATCATGCAAATAGTGTCTTTCCTGAAACTAGAATATTTCTCACTGCAACAGAGCATATAAAACATGAATATATTTTGTAAAATATATTTTAATCCCATGATTATATCATGGGATTAAAAATACAAATATATGAAAATCTATTTTTAAATAATGGCATTGACAGTATATTGATATTCTCCTTGTCCTATTTATTTAGAAAAAACTTTAGAAGAAGAATTTAACCTGTGTGTACATTTGATAATAAATAGCTGTCCCTCAGAGATCATTATAATTTGCTCTACCAAAAACATTGAATGATTGAAAATTAACCTCATAGGTATCATGGAAAACTCTTGTGACTTTTGTGACTTATAAAATTGAATTAATTATGTGTCTTCTTTGAGATTTATTAAACTTTTACTATCGTTGTCTACAATCCTCAGTCTTTCTATCTAAGTGCAGTAGTCACCCTTTGTGGAAACTAAATTATTTTAACTCTCCTTAGATCGAAGAATAATTAAATTTGAAATATTGCTCTTGCACATTTCACAGTATTAGATGTTAAAAGTTACAGGCACCTATTTCCATATCTTTTTCACAGTGGATTTTAATTACTTTGTGAGTTCATCTGCGCTTTATAGCTTTATTTCTCACTTTTTCCAAATTTTATTTATTATGTTATTGACACATTTTGCAAGTTTAAGATCTGGGTTATCATGATAAGACTTTTGCACAAATTAAACCAGTTCTTTCCAAAGAGGAAAGCCAGTTGAAAGTTGCACCATGAAGATTGTAAAGATGGCACTCTACCATCTCTTGGAAGTTACCAGTTCTAGTAGTCAGAAGTGGCCTCGATGCCTTCTTAACACAGAATACCATTACTATTAGAGCTACCTCAAGTTGGAAGCATTTTTCTATCCCTGCATTTGAACTATTTTTCATATTATTTTGCTTCAAATTCTACTTCTTTCAAAGTAAGCTTGAAGACATTGATGTGCTGTCCACATAATCCTTCAATTACAGAAATTGATGCAATGCAACACATTAACAAAAACTGATACTGAGTCTGTGTTCTTAAAGACACTAGGAATGTAAAGATGAACAGAATGCACCACCACACTGTTCATAGCATCACATATAGATTTAGCATCTCTTAATTTGTCCTAGGAAAAATTTTTTCAATCATAAACCATGATGCCCATTTTTCTGATGATTAATGGTTTAGATGTTTAAGAGCTCCACACAGCAGAACATATATCACCTAGAAAGTCATTTTACTTAAAAAAATAAAAATAAAAACAATATAGTTTAAGTCAAGAAGTGTTAGACTCTCCACTGCCAGCATAATCCTCCTAACTGCTCTCCTCTCCGGCCTGATTGCCCCTAAACTGCTTCTGCCTCAGCCTCTGCCACTGTGGCTTTGTCCAGAAGGATGTCCACTCTAATTAGCATATTTACATTTTATTAGAATAGATTATTATGTTTTATCCTCACAGTAGATAATCTATTGATTTTAGAGAGTATAGGGGGAGAGAGACAGAGAGAGAGAGAGAGAGAGAGAGAGAGAGAGAGAGAGAGAGAGAGAGAGAGAGAAGGGGAGATAGAGATGGATTTATATAGAGAGAGACTTGATATAAGAAGAATATCAATTGGTTGTCTCCTGATAAGGAATCAAACGCCAACCTAGGTATGTGTCCTGATTGAAAATTGAGCCCTTTTGGTGTCCAGGACAACTAAGCCACTGGCCAGAGCTTAAGTGAATAGTTTAAGTATGGCAGTGGACAATTGGTTTCTACAGTGTTCCAATGCCATAATCACCACTGGAAAAAAAATGAGAAGCTACTAATGGGTAAGAATGATTATTCCATAATATTCTCATTTTAAATTGGAATGTTAATTGTCAGTGTAGCCCTGATATGAAGATAAACATATGGAAGTATTGGAAAATTAAATTTTTTAAGAAAGAACATTTTTAAGGTATTATGATTTTCAGTCACCTGTTTGAGCAATGGAAACTATGTCTGTGTAAGTTTATTATTAAATTAAATATAGTTCAGACCAGCTGGTATGGATCAGTAGTTGTGTTGTAGCCCATGAATCAGCAAATCAGGATTCAATTTCCAGCAAGAACCCATGCCCAGGTTGAGCACTCCATCCCTAGTTGGGACATGTGGGATACAGCCTCTCTCTAAAATCAATAAAAAATACTTTAAAAAAGTATATTTATTTAAAATACAGTTGAAAATTATTTATAAATTCTTTACCCCTTTAAACTTCTAACCCACTTTTTTCTGTTTATCTTTAGAGCAAGATTCTCAAAAGGTTGTCTGTAATCACAGTCTATACTCTTTCCCCTTCCAGTGTTTGCATGTGTATTGGACAGACCTCTCAACAATTTCTAATTCAGTTGCTAATTGCTACTAGGATTGATTCTTCTCTCACTGTATTAAGTTCCCTTCCTTTATCTCCTTTGATGATTTTCCTCATTTTTATACCTAGAGTGAAGGGATCCCTTGCCTAGTTTCTGCACTGCTCCTTTCTAAACCTTCCTCCTGTCCTTTTATTTTTTCTCCTATATTGTCTGTTTCTTTCTTCTTCTTCTTGGGGCGGTGGGGAGGTCACATCCATTTATCTGCTTATTCATATTTCAACAAATGTACTTTAGGTACCTCTTCTATGACAGGTTATTGTTACAAATAAATGAAGTTCTGCCCTCCTTAAGTTTTGTACATATAGGAGAGATAATTAATACAATAGTAAACAAACAATTAGAACATTAGAATGGCAGGTGAATATAGTGTTATTAAAAATTAAAGTTGGGCTCTGAACGGTATGGATCAGTTGGTTGGGCAGCCATGCCCTGGTGCACTGAAAGGTTGCCAATTCAATGTTTCTCTCTCTCTCTCTCCCTTTCTTTCACTCTAAAAATCAACAAAAATCTTTTAAAAAGTTGAAGTTGGGAGAAACATAGAAAATGCTGTGAAGGAGGTGTTGCAATTTCATTTGATGTGGCCAGGGAAGGTTTCAAGAAGGTTATATGTCAGCAAAGACCTGAAAGAGGAAAGTGAGGAAGACATGTTTACCTTCAGGCAGAAGCTGTAGCAAGTATGAGGTATTTATGCTGAATAATGAGGGTGACAATAACCAATAAATCTTATTGATGAATAAAATTACGTAAGTTAAATAAAATAAACAAAAGTAAATAAAAATAAAAATGTTTATCCCTACAAATGTTAAATGTTGCAAACTTGAAACTAATACATGTTATATGTAAATTATATCTCAATAAAAATGATCATGTTTATTCCACTAACTTTGCCAACAACCTCTATGATTTGACTCTTTTGCCAGATTTTTTTCAAGTGGTAGAAATATCTTGGGAGATAACATGCACTCTGAAGATATTAAAGTCAGAAAAAATAGCTAAAAATTGAGATTATGGAAATATTGCAATGATAAAAATGATAGTCTAGAGAATGAGATAAGACATATCTTATATAATATTAGAATATGATAATAGAAATGCAGCTGAGGCAGGGTGGAGGAAAATATCATTGGAGGGGAAAAAATCAAGGTTTTGAGAAGCCCAGATATTAAATAAAACATTTATAAAGATAAAGACATCTCTGAGAAATTTGACAAGATTAATTCTCAAGGGAGAGACCATTAGATGCTAAATTCCTCAAAGACTGAGGAAGAATAACACTGGAGTATGTAGAAGTTCATCACAAAGAGTGATAATAAGAAGAATTGGGGCTAAATGATGAGATACCTACTTCAAGCACAAAATTTAAGAGGGTGCCAAAATGCTCAATTTACAAGATGAATGAGTAACAGTTTAATGCTGTGCTTTTTAAAATTCAATATTAATACCAAAATATCATGACATACTAAATATCAAATGTTTAGTTAAGATGGGGTCATAGATAGGATTTTCTGATTTGAGATTCAAAATATCATGCCTTTATGTATCATTTCTGTTTGAGATTTTTTCCCTGAGTTATTCAAATGTGTATCTCTTCCTATATACACCTACTGGGCATTTCCAACTTCAAATGGCCAAATCTTAACTTCTGAATACTTTGTCACCTTTACCTGATTCTTTCCTAATTTGTCCCACTTCAGTGATTAAAAATTTTGTTCTTTTTGTTGCTCAGAACGAAAACCATGGATTCATCATTGAACTTCTTTTCTCAGAAATCCCTGTCATCTATCAGCACATTCTGTAATCTCTTCCCAATAAATCCAGTCAGACTTCTGACCACTTTTCAGCATTTACTACTATCACCCTAGATTATGCAAACATAGTTTCTCAGCTGAATTATTGCAATAGCATCCTTAGTGGCTTCCCTTCTACTTCAAGCTCCCTATCTAGTATCTGTACTGAGTATTTAGAATTATTAGTTTATATGGAGCCAGATCAGGTTATATGTCTGCCCAAACCTTCTACAGCATTCTCATATCTCTCAGAGCACTCTTACATAATCCTAGGTATATGGCCTCTAGGTATCTTTGCAACATTGTCTCCTACAAAATTCTCCTTCACTCTGTACTGCAATGGAATTGGCCCCTTTAGTATTCTTTGAACACATCACACAAGGTATTTGCATTTGCTGTAATGTTCTATCCAACTATCCATATGGCTTACTACCTCACATGCATTAGATTTCTCAAGTATTACCTTATTAGATAGTTACCAGGCTTACCCAGATCATTCAGATAGGGCAAAAATAGCATCATGCCATCTCTATCTATCCTTTATATTTCTCTCCATGTATCTTTATTGCCTTTATCATAACCCCACAAGTCATGTACTTATTTATTATTCTAATAAATCCATGATGATATGTAGTATGACGGGCTTACTCTTTTTTTTTTTTTTTTTTTTTACTGTTACTCCTGTGCTGAAAACCATACCTGGTACACAGTACTTGCTGAATGAATGTTTGTGAATAAGTAGTATGTTAAAAAAATTACTCAATCTAAAATAATTTACAAAATATAATTACTGTATTTTCTAGCATATAAGATGACTTTTTTTAATATATATATTTTTATTGATTTCAGAGAGGAAAAGAGAGGGATAGAGAGCTAGAAACATCTATGAGAGAGAGACATCGATCAGCTGCCTCCTGCACGGCCCCCTCTGGGGATGTGCCCACAACCAAGGTACATGCCCTTGACTGGAATCGAACCCGTGACCTTTCAGTCCACAGGCCGATTCTCTATCCACTGAGCCAAACCGGTTTCGGCAAGATGACTTTTTAACTTAGGAAAATCTTCTCAAAAGTTGGAGGTCATCTTATATGTGGGGTGTCATCTTATAAGGACGAGTATATCCCCAACTCTATATTTTAACTGGAAGAGTTGGGGATCATCTTATATGCCAGAAAATACAGTAGATTGAAATTTAAACAATTGGAATATAAATTTTAATAACACTATACTTTATTACTTTTAATTTAAGTTACCTGACTGAAACATTTTATTCCGAAAGAAAACAAATGCATTTTATATCACAATTTAAAATAATAGAATTAAAATAATAGTCTAAAGTACAGTTTAAAACACCTTATATTAGTGAAATAATATAATACATATTTGTGTTATAGATGGATACTAAACTTCTGATGAATTTTTATGAATTTTTCTTGAATGGTTAGCATTTTATTTATTTTCAAAATTAAACTTGAAACAAGTTAGGCAGGCTAGCATTAAATGTTACCCAGAATTGCCCAATTATTTCCTAAGAAAATGTAAACTATATTTCAAAGAAATAACATTAGTGTCTCTAAAAGCTTATTGGTTAAAATTACTGAACAAAATTGATCAGATATTATTTTACCTCCATCAAACAGACTTCGGGTTCATAATCAGAATAATTTATTTCTTATTTATATAACCTATATTGCTTTATTTCACTTTATTAAAAGATAGAAAAAAGCAGCTCTCCAAGACAAATGCCATAATAGAGTAATTTCAGAAAAAATAGTTGTATAATAGGCTTTTTCAGTTTATATATAGGTATACTACAAGGTTCTTATTGCACATTTCACTTTAGCATTTTAAAAATGAATGACTTTAATTTATTTTCCTTGATCTTTGTATTAGAATTTCTTTATGTTCTTCACATAGTGAAATTCTTTCATCAACTCTTGTTAACTTGATAGGAGAAATGCATAAATGAGCAAAAAAATAATCACTGTGGAGAAATTCAAGCACACCTTTTGTCAAATAAGGAAACATAAGACTTCCATTTTTTCTGTACCTTCTTTGGCTAGGGTGAACTAGCTTCTCTGTAAATCAGACACTAAGCAAACAGAAAACAGAGTAATGGAATTTCAGAAAAAAACAAGTGACATATTTAGACAGGATAGTTTTCTTGAATGGGGAAAGAATGCAAGGAAATTAAATTATGAAAATCTTATAATCTAGATTTTCTTCTCTTTTTTCTTTTCATTTTTTAAAGCTTAGAATCTACCTTACCCAGTCTACTTATGGCAGACACAATAGATTGGATATACATACATTTCAGGAGAAATTTAAGAACTGAGTACATTTGCCAAAACACTCCATTTTAATATACACACATTTATCTCACTTCTGAGATTCTGTTTAATTTTAAATTCAAGTAAATGAGATAATAGTTTATCCAAAAGATTAAACATTTCCCTATTCAAACTATAACCTCTTATTATTTACAGCATATGTTGATTTTTTTTTTCTTAAATTACATATGCATAAGTAACCAAGTGATTTTATAGTCTGTGGATTGTAGTTACTGTACAAGCTCTCAGGTTTTTGGTTTAACATTTTGAATGGTAATGAATCTTGCTTTTCCTACAGTTCCCTTCTCTTTGACCCCAACAGAGGACATAGTTTAGAATATTTCTCTGGAGTTTTGATCACTGTTCCAGAATTTGGTAGTGAAATCAGGTGTAATATTTTTTCTCATCAACCATAGAACATTTTTGGAAAATAAATTACACTTTATTCTGCTTTTATATGTTTCTCCTGAACATACATAAATAAGGAAAAGTCACAGCCTTTACTTAAGTTAACTAACAAAGACTAAGATGATTTCTAGAGGTCTATGTTCAGAGAAGGAAATGGTGTACATTGAGTGTGCATTCTGATAGATAACTATTCTAATTATTTTACACATATAAGAGGATTAAATCAATGAAATATCCCTGAAAGTAATAAAGTA
Organism: Lasiurus borealis; assembly: GCA_004026805.1. Lineage (NCBI taxonomy): Eukaryota > Metazoa > Chordata > Mammalia > Chiroptera > Vespertilionidae > Lasiurus > Lasiurus borealis. Next base: position 5,514 of record PVJN01019174.1, on the reverse strand, counting down.
TACTGTTATTAATATTTTTTTGTTAAACCACTGTTTCTAATAGATGTTATTCTATCTCTTTTAAGCATCTATTATCACTGGATACATGATGTCTCCATAATTTGTTATCCTTATTGTTTTTGTTGAGGAAATGGAAGTCAAATGTTTAAAAGGGCTTGAACCAAATCTTTCCAGATCGAATTCTAGCATATCATAGAATCAAGATGATTGCCTTTAGAATACTTACATTATTGCTATCATTTGGCCATTTGTTCATCTGTCAAATATGATACATCTAAATTTCCTAAGGAATTGAGGGAAATACAAAGAGGACATTGAATGTGATCATTCATACAGGCATACAAAACAATACAATATGAAGCAACAGTGTTTGGTACCACAAACTACGTAAATAAAATGAAACAAAGATAAATGCCCTTCATTGTTTAGTCTTGTTACATACTCTGAGAAAAAATGAAAAATAAGATAGCCCCTCATTTGCCAATATGGATGTTTCTATTTATTAGTTATATGTATGTGCAACTATCGTTAGTTAATTTTGTTTATAATCTATACTTTGGGTGAAGTTAATATTAAGCACGGTTGACATTCCTTTTTAAAACAGTCTTAAATAATTTTAAATATTTTTCTACCATTTTAACATTATATAACAGTATTTGAGAATTTTTTTATTTCACTTTTAAGTTTGAAAAATTTCTCAAAACAGCAACTATATTTTATCTTCTTAAAAATGCAAAGTAATACAGCAAAGTATAATTCAAAATTTATATTTCAAAATTTAGCTCAACATGATCAATTAATTTCTCCTTTTGCAATAAAAAATTACTTAAACTCTGAGTGATACAATTCTGGTTTGTAAGTTTATTTATAAAACTGTGCATTTTGATAACATAAGAATTAGAAGAGAATAGAGAGAACTACAAAAAGATTAATAGTATAAGCCATGTTTACTTTTTGAAAAGTAACAAAGCTATAAATAAAATATGCAAGAAAAATAAAAGAACAAAACAACTGTAGTAAATTAGACGTAAAATTGAAAGAAAAAAATGAATATGATAATAATGAATTATTTCCTTTGAAATCATTCTTATCCATCTAAATATCATCTTAAGATTTTTAAGTTTTTTAAAGCTTTATACATCATGTAGTCCAGCTTCTCCATTTTATGGTTGAAGAAACTCAATAATAAACTGGATGTGTGGGTTCTCCAAGCTCAGATTGCCAGAGTCAGGTATAGAAATCTAACTTTGGAATTCCTGACAGCAGTTCCATGTTGTTTCCAATTCACCAACTGACGCATGGGCAACACTTTGAAAACTGAAGTTTTGAAGATAACACAAAGTGAAGTGAGACAAAATCCAAATGAATCAGAAAATACTCAAATGACAAGTGAAATTATAGAAACCAGTGGTTCCCAACTTGGGACGATTTATGATCCCTACCTAGGGCATAGTTGGCAATTTCTGGACTCACTTTTTATTTTAACAATTTGAGGAGTAAGAATGCTATAGGAATCTAGTGAGTATATGTCAGAAATGATGCTAACTGTGTAAAATATACAAGACCATCTGCACACACACAAAATTACCTAATCCAGAATGTGAATAGTACATCTGTGAAAAAAATCCTGAAATTAATTTTAAAATTCTACTAGTTACAGAAAGCAAGAAAATAAAAACTAAGGATATAAAACAGAGTGAAGACAACATGGAAATGAAATATAAAGATCAGGAAAAGAAAAAGTGGAAAATGCATAACAAACAAGACATTATCCAATTTTATAAAAGGATAGATATAATTCCCGGAGGGAAAAATGTCTTCACCTATTTCCAAGTATACTTGTTTTTTATGATAAATGATGAATAACATTTTGTCTAAGCAAACAATGCTTTCTTCATGCATAATTATGAACAAAAATATTATTAAATAATTTTACTGAAGAAAATGTACAACTTTAAAAAGTGACTTTTTATGTCAAACTTTGCCTCCTAGAGAGGATTTTTCAGAGTATGGTGTGTTTTCCTGAACTCTAATTACATAGGAAATGTTTTCCTGCTTTTGTCAGTGTTCTATCTTGTTCAGAGATAAGAATATTCTATTTTTCATTTTAGTGGGGTGTTTGTACATAGGTTTTGAATGATGTATTTTATTTATTTTGAAATCTCATAAGTAAGTTACACCTATTTAATACATAAGGAAATTGAGGCACATTGAGGTTATATAACTTAACTGCAGTCCCACTGATTTGTGATACAGGTTAGAACTTGTATTTAAATCCAGACATTTGGTGTCAGAGCTCTCATTCCTAGTCATCATAATACGTTTTCTTTGCCAAATGTTGTCTAATTTTCATGCAATAATATTCTTGTGTGAAAATTCATCAGATCTCAATAAATAATTGCTATTTTAATTTGTGGATGGAGACTGATTTAAAAATAATTTTTAAAGCTCAAAAATCATATTATAAAATGTTTCTTTGCAAAACATGTGGTAGAATTCCCTATCAGTTCATGAATGAAGAATAGCACCTATAGACTGATGCTAGCAGAAACAGTTGTCTAAATAATACCTATCATCAATCATTATTTAATAAAAGAATACTATTTTAATTTTGGTGGCTTTTAAAATAAGAGCAGTCAGCTAACTTAGATTATGTGTCTGTACCGTTTGCTCCTATCTTCTAATTAGAATGTGGGCTCTATGTCTTAAAACCCAGTATCTATTTTGGTCAATGAGAATGCTATTATAATGAATGTCACTTTTAAAAATGATAAATCAGATAAAGAACCCATTCCCTGTTGCTCATGGGTTAGCTATAACAGCTTAAAATAAACCCCAGGACTTCTTTACATGAAAGAAAAAAACAAAAACTCCTTCTTATTTAACCTGATGAAGATCTCTCAGTAGAAAGGAATTTAATAATGTGAAAGATTAGAGCTTCTGTCATTTTGTACTCCTTTCCTCAAGAACTAGCAAGAGCTGAGACAGGTTTGGCTCAGTGGATAGAGCGTCAGCCTACGGACTGAAAGGTCCCAGGTTCGATTCCAGTCGGGGGCATGTACCTTGCTTGAGGGCACATCTCCAGTGTGGGGTGTGCAGAAGGCGGCTGATCGATGTCTCTCTCTCTCATCGATGTTTCTGATTTTCTATCTCTCTCCCTTCCTCTCTGTGAAAAATCAATAAAATATATTTAAAAAAAAAGAACTAGCAAGAGGTATCACAAAGGGGCAATATACATCAATAGAGTTGAAAGTCAATCTCATTAGGAAAGAAAAGCTTGAAAATAAAAGGTCAAATATGTACAAAAGCTTGAGGCAGGTCTATTTTCAGAGGTTAACTTCTTTGCAAGAAATCAAAGGAGAAAAAAATTCAACCACATGAATGTATTTATGTGCATATATGAATATACAACTATATATATACATGAATATATTTAAGTGTATATATGCATGTGCAACTATATATACATGAATACATTTATGTGTATATATGCATATACAACTATATATATACATGAATAATATATATATGTATATGTAGTTGTATATGCATATATACACATAAATGTATTCATGCAGTTGAATTTTTTTCCTCATTTGGTTTCTTGCATAGAAGTTAAAAACCTCTGAAAATAGAACTGCCTCAAGCTTTTGTACTTATTGGACCTTTTATTTTCAAACTTTTCTTTCCTAATGAGATTAACTTTCAACTCTATTGATGTATATTGCCCCTTTGTGATGCCTCTTGCTAGTTCTTAAGGTTTTGTTTTTGTCTCTCAGTTCAAAGTAAAGTGTTTACTTTTAGAAGAACTGCTCAGTTTCTCCCTTCTATTTTGCCTTTACTCCAAGATTATTCATTTACAGCTATTTTCCCCAAGGCTGATCTCCTTCTCTCATATTAAGTCAACAACTAAAAGACCAGGGTCAGAGCCAAAAGTTAAGTGAAATGGATATATTTTCTTCCAGGGACTTTATACCAGGTTGGCTGCTATATTTAAGAAATAGGTGGAAAGTGCAATTGAACCAGCATAGTGAAAGTGCAGAAATTATTTAAATACTAGAGGCCTGGTGCATGAATTCATGCACATGTGGGGTCCACCCTGAATGCCCCAATAGATGCTGATTGGGGCTGGGCAAGGGGTGGGAGGAAACATGGGAGGTTGGCTGGTTGGTCCCATCCCTGATCGAGGTGGGAGGGGCCAATCGAGGCCACAGCACATGTCAAAAGAACTGATCATTCCAGTCATTCTAGCCATTCCAGCATTCCAGTCACTTGGCTTTTATATATATAGATTAGTCCCAGGATTAAGGGCTCACTTCCTTTGTCTACAAATGACTTTTAGTAAAGATTTGTTTTAAATTGAGAAAAGTAAATACAGTGGTACCTTGAGATACGAGTTTAATTTGTTCCATAACCTTGAGGCATGGAAAACTATGAGACCCTGGAGTCATGGTAAACTGGTGGGTCGTGTGCAGCCGGCCAATCCGCACGATTACTCGATCTCAACTGCTGCTTGTATTTCAAAGCAAAAATCGCTCCCCTGACGGCTCATATCTCAAAAATCTGGCATGTTAGGGCACTCGTATCTCGAGGTACCACTGTAATTAATTTAAGAAAGAGACCTCAGTAGTTGGCTATCAGGCAAGGGGAGAGGGTGGGGATATGGAATAAGATAAACATACAGAAGTAAGTCAATCAGTAAGTAGTGCTCTATGTGAATAAGGACAGTTTGTAAATAAGTTTTTATGTTTGTTTAATATGATATAATATTACCTATTATCCACTTATCTTCAATTATGATCTTTTATACAAAATTGCCTGATGTGAATATTGTTAGGAAATCAGTAAAAGGGAACTATTTCTCTTTTGTGTATAATGAGAGGCAGAAAAACAAGAATAGCAACAGAAAGTAACAGAGATCTGAGTGAGACTCAGTGACCCCAGAAGTTTGCTCAATGAAAGGAGTGTTAGCCCCTGCAATAAAGAGTTATGAGTTCTATTCCTGGTCAAGGGCATGTACCAGGTTCAATCTCTGGCCCTCACACTCCTGCGGGAGCCAACCAATTGAAGTGTCTCTCTCTCTGACCCTCTTTACACTCTCTCTAAAAAAAAAAAAAGCAAAAAACACATAGACATAATATCAATAGTTTGGTACTGGAAATATATATTTCCAAATCTCTGCAATGACAGAATGAGTCACAATGTTAGGTTATTAAAGAAATGAACCATGAAGGTCTCAAAAACATTGTGTTACAAAATTTTAGTCTAATTTTTTTTTAAATAAAAATTTGTGCATCTGTAATTTAGCTGCAAAAAAAAAGGTTTTGTTTTGAATAAAGAATTTTATTGGAAAGTTTGAATTAAATTATTAAACTAAACACATGACTATTTTGCTCTAGTTTCCTAAATAACAGAAATGATAGAAAAATAATGAAAGTGAAGAAAAATAGAGAAAGGAAGGAAAGAATAATAATACATAAAATCTTTGCAAAAACAAAACAACACAAAGTGACA